>JAVQJL010096818.1:0-24533 GCA_036024295.1 Nannoperca obscura
ATGTGTGTGTGTGTGTGTGTGTGTGTGTGTGTGTGTGTGTGTGTGTGTGTGTTTGTTCATGTGTAAGTCGGTGTGTGTAAGAGGTTTTTCTCCATGTCTCTGGGAAAAGCAATGCGATGAGGTAAAGCTTGTAGAAAATCAAAGTATAAAAACGGCCATGACCAACTGTGGGGAGACGAAAGCAGGGGAGGAGGGGAGGGAGGAAGAGAGAGGAGGGGTAAAACGCTGGATAACAATTTGCATCCTCTCACTTGCCACTGTGAACGACGGCTCGCTAGAAAGCTTGTCTGATGTGTTTATGCCATAGGCTTTGAGGGTTGGAGTTGAAGGGAGAGGGAAAGTTTGAGAGGAGACAAACAGGAGGGAGGGAGGGAGGGAGGGAGGGGGGTGTGGAAAGGCATGTAATGGAGTGTAAACCTGCTTGAACTCAGTTTACCCACCTCTCAGTTTGTGAAATGCCACAAATGCACATATTTCCAGCTGATGTTCAAAGATGTGTGTTTACCTGTAAGAGGTTATATTAGTGTTGATGTCAAACTGTCACTTGCATTGCATTTTTAATGAATAAATGAAATGTCCCATTAATTATACCCTTAAATTGTTAATGACGACCTTTAATACTGACCTTTTTTATAAAGTCCTCTCCATTATTATAGAATATTCTCAGACACATCTAAAGTGTGTATGCACCTTTTTATATTAAGTGTCTCAAACTTTACAAATTAATGCCATCTCTCTTTACTGCTGTTTGCTTGTATGACTGAATGCCTTCACTGAAATAACATCTCCACATCTCTTTAAAATCGACACGTATTTTGAATAGTTAACTACTAGTATTTTTCTAATGGTCATCCCCGGGCTAATGTAAGGACCAGTGGCCATGTGTAGACACACCTTTTAATTTACATTGGCTGTTTGATGCACAAAAAGTCCCAATAACAGCTGAAAACAAGTCACGCCATGTTTCCGCAGTGGGAAGTATGATGCAAAAGGAGTTCTGTAGCAGTGGGGATTTTGTGTCTGTGATGCTGTACGTTGCCTGTGGTTTGTAATGTGCATGTGTGTAAGTGATAAAAAGTGTGAATGAGTTTGCAGCTTCTTCCAGAATGATGACAGAGTGGATTTATGAGACTGTGAATCATTTAATCATGGCCCTCGTCCCACCAGACCTCTCTTTCTTCCTCCTTCTAGATGCCTCTTTGTGCCCCAGGACATCGCATACGTAGTATGTCGCTGACATTAAGCCTGTGGAGCAGATTTATGGCTGAATAGACTGCCATTCTCTTTGCACACACACACACACACACACTCGTACATACCCACGTTTAATTTTTTATGTTTATTGAATACAATTACTTTCTACAAAATAAACGTATTATATATAACAAATTGACTCCAACAGCACATATGGTTTTAAATGTTGCACTTGCTTTTGCAACACAAACAAAATCACACAGTGAAGTTTGTGAAGTATGGTGTCAAGTAGACTAAATGTATAATAATGGAGGATGCTTACTTTAAATATCGTATTGTAAACTCACTTATGGACTACATCATCTGGATATGTTTTCAACAGATGGTTTGAGAAACATGCAATCATTCTTTGAGCATTACATCATGTTTTCCAGATCATGCTTCTGCATTTATATATTGCTTAGATCAGTTCAAGGGCAT
Source organism: Nannoperca obscura (assembly GCA_036024295.1). Classification (NCBI taxonomy): domain Eukaryota; kingdom Metazoa; phylum Chordata; class Actinopteri; order Centrarchiformes; family Percichthyidae; genus Nannoperca; species Nannoperca obscura. The sequence continues at coordinate 1,675 of JAVQJL010096818.1, forward strand.
CACTTCCATTGGCCTGCCAGTTACATTTTATTTGGCAGCATTTCAGCTCTGACCCTCCCCTTTACAGACGAGCACAGTGAGGAGTGTAGGCGAAATACATAGATGTGTGCATTACTCTCAGCAACACCACCTTCATCTCTAAAGTAGACTGCAGAAGTTTAAATTTAGTTTAAGTTCACCTTAATGGACATGAGTTTGCCATGCATCTGCTGAATAATGACTACCATGGTGCATCATTCTACTCAATTAATTAAATATTAACATTGTCAACATTTTGATAACGAGCCCAAAGGAGACTCTTCACTCTAATTATTGACAATAATTGGCAATTACTACCTATTATGGCATCATGCCAATATTAGTTTTGGTTGTTTAGATAGATACATACTTTTGTCATTAGACAGTAGAAGAGTGACATAAATGGGGAGAAATTCTTTTGCATGTGTGCACATTAGTTGTGTTAAAAGATAATTGGAATAGAGTGTTTGTTTGTTTGTTTGTTTATTTGGGGAGCAGCCCTAAATATCACGTTATTTAACCACCATTTCTTATGGTAAATATATTCATATTACCAACATTATGTTAAAGCACTGACTCTCGTTTTGTACTTTGACCTTTTAGGGCAATGACACATCCACTTCTCCACTTCTGCTCATTTTTCATGCCAGATGTTTCTTCTTCTTGCTCTCTGTCTTGGCTCTTTCTCTGACACTAGTTATAATACAGCACCATTTACTGAGTGTGTTTTTAAAATGGGATATCTCAGCTGCTGGAAGGGCACTTTTGACACATCTTGTCATACTGCTCATTTTTCAGTTTTCTGAGACCATTACCACAGTGCTGCAAGTCTCCGCAGGTGTAGACATTCTGTCTTCACTAGCATGTTCCACATTCTCCATCTATCCCACATACTATTTACACTGGAGGGGCATGTGAACAGAATGACATTATTTTGTATGACATTTTGTGACTTTCTTTTGTTGGAAGTTAGGTCTTTTTCTTTTTAATTGAGGCAGCTGCAAAGTTGAGGGCAAGACTGAGTCAAAGGTACATCAGAGATGAGATGCTTGTAATGTATGACAGTGAATCAACGTTTCTGCTGTTGTATTGGATGACATCATATTTTATGGCTGTCATTGTTGTTTTTCCCCACCCTCCTCACTTATCAAGAAGACCACCAAGTGTAAACTAAAAGATATGCACCAATGGGTAACTTCAATATGATTCCAGGCATGAACAATTACTTTTAATGCCTTGATGTAGCATTAAAGTTTCTCCCCGAATTCAATGCGCTATTGTAATTGCTAAATCATTACAGAAGTGTTTTCGTCTTGGTTCAGAGGATTAGTAGAGTTTACAAAACACAAACAAAGGAAATAATAATTTTAAAGGGCACCACAGGCCAGTCAACCAACCTCATTCTAGCTGTGCATAGTAAACCAGGAGCTGAGAACTTTAAGACTCTTCTTCATCACTACTATGGATTATAAGGGGAAGCTTTAATCCAATGCGCTTCGAGCAAACCAAATCAACCGCTGCACTGATGAGGCTCACAGCTGTGCATCGTGACCCTCTATAGTGTGTGTGTGTGTGTGTGTGTGTGTGTGTGAGAGAGAGAGAGACAGTTTGTGTAATGGAATGGGATAAGAGAGGATGGATTAATAGGACTGTTTTTGTCCTATTGTTTGTCTTTTTTGTACTGAGTTCAGCACAGCATACATGCACACACATTACCACACGTATTTGGTTACACACTTGCACACCGCACATACTGGGTGCACCTTCACGGACCGGTGCATAGCTTACCTGAAAGGAACTTTTTTTTGTGTGTGGAAATGGAGTGAAGGATCAGAGAAAAATTAAAGCAGCATTTAAAACTTAAAAAAAATATTATAATCACCACAAAGCCTTCTAAATAATCGAGCTTTCATGTCTTAGAAGTTAATCTCAAAGGTCAAGTCTGCTTTAGCCCTGTTCAGCAACAGTAAGGGAGAAAGACGGGGAAAGCTGTGGATACAGACAGCTCGCTGAAAAATGATTAAGAGGGAGAAACAGACAAATGTGGATAGATATAGAGAACGTATAAAAAGTCACCATGAAACTGCCTGTGTGTGGTCAAGGGTCTGTGATTAATAGCTTCATTTGTCATGACGAAACATCTGAACTGGGGCAGGTCTGATCCTGTTTACAGCAATTCAGCCAGAAAACCTGATTTAGCCAATGGGTGAGTTCAGAGATTGTATTTTTTTGGGGTGTTTTTCCTGGCGCCACACAAGCTGTAACCAGTTGGAAATAAACACCATTCAGACAGTGATATCAGTGTCTTGATGTCTGAGAGTAGAATAAATGATTAAGTATTACTGGATGTTGATGACAGCAAGGGTTGAAATTAGTGTGACTCAAAAGTTAAAATAATGATCGATTCACAATTAAAAGGGAGGGAATGTTTATATCTTGTCTAACAAAAGACTTCCTTTGAAGAGATGCCAAGTCAAGGGCATGGTGACTGCAGCTGTCCTGAACTATTGTGAAAGTATAGTAATATCTGTTGTGCAACACTGTGGCACTGATGTTGTTATGGGGCATTTGACAGTTCTGTGGGCTCCTTCGTTCTTGCTGTGTGCCATACACATTTGTTTTTCATATTTCTATTTCCATGACGCCAATGTTTTAGATCTGAGGTTATTCAAATATTATGGTGATACTTTACATGTGCTTTCCCTCAAGGCACCAGTAGTCTCTGGGCTTGTCTCAACCTGGACCACAGCTCTGAGCGTGTGTGTGTCTGCCAGTATATCCTGCTATTTACAGCTAGGGCTAACCGTCACATCTTGCAAACTGCTCAATGAAAATGCTGACACGCCTGGTCATTAACCTGCTTTTGTGGTTTGCGTACTATTATAGGCTCCTGATGATCACCAGTCCCATTTCACTGTGAAGTTATTTTACCATTACCTCTTATAGCTCTGTGTTTGGAGGGCCACTCAAAATAAGGGAGACTCTAAAATGAGGGGAAGTACCAAGGGATGACTTATGACAGAGCTTTAGTTCCTACATTGATCATACAGTCTCCATTCTCCTCCCCTTCGTGACGGTTTCCTCCATCCTTGGTCAAGAGACCAAATCACCCCCCCATTCACATTACCTCCGCTATACAGCCTTACATAACCTGTTTATGATTGAAGGCCCAAAGTGTGCTGTGTGCAAAATGAAGTGTTATAATTTCTGATTTATTACCTGCTTCACTGGCACTGACACGCCTGGATATTGCTGAGCGAGAGGGACAGGGAAGAGGGAGGAAGAGTGAAGCTAATGTGAAAGAAGAGCTTTAAGGATGTCACCTTTGCTGGAAGTCATGACTTTAGGCATTTAGCCACAGCTCAGCGAGCCTGACTGCATGAAGATTAAAACCTCAGAGGTCACACCATGCCCGTATGGATGCTTGCTTGGAGGAGTTAGCTGGTTATATTGGTGGTTGTCAGTGTTGAGCAAAGGTGCGTTTGCTGTCCCACTGTTGATTTTAGATTGGAGGCCAACCGACACTGGATTTCTGAGGCTAAAGTATATGCTGAAATAGATATTTCTGTGATAAGCCAAAATTTGTTGGTTATATGGCCATGTGGAAACAGTCAGGCTCTAATTTAAATAGACTCAAGCACTTCCATAATGATTGTTGAGCACCAGCACAGCAAAATTCTGCCTTGAAGGTAACAGACAGCTTAAGCCATTTGTGTCTCTTTGACCAAAACACACAAGCACACAGAGGCCACTACCCTGGCGTGTGTCGTTTTGGTGTTTCTCACACTGCAGCAAAACATCCAGTCATTCCACCTTTAAGCAAAATACAACTTATAATTAATTACTGCGTCAAGAGGAATAAGGGGATACTGGAAACAAGAGATGAGAAAGAAAGAGGGAAAGGTAAAGAGGGATTTGGAGAGGGGGTAGGCAGAAATTTCACTCATGAAATAACAGAAGAGTTAAGGGAGAGCTGGAAGGAGAAGAGGTACAGGGAAGTAAGAAAGGATGGATGGAGAAAGAGAGGGAGGACGTGTTGGGACTCAACATGGTGCCAGTCGGCAGCTGATGGAAGTGCAAGCTGATTTGTCTACACGGCCCTGCATTCCTGTCTGCCCGTTAGTGTGGGGAATAAGGGAATTTGAAGAGAGAGAGAGAGAGAGAAATGGAAAACGAGAGAGAGCTGGAGGCTTTGAATTTGTTGGATGAAAGCAGCTGTCAGACTGTGCCTAGCAACACCATTTAAGAAGGATTCTTGGCCACATTCATAGTAATTACAGCAAAATATCTCTGCCTTTTTGATTCCGAACGAGCCTATGTGGCACAACATGGATATAACTAGGGGGCAGTTCAGAGGAATGATCGAGAGAATACTGTCTTTGTTAACACAAAATATGCCATGTGTGCTTCTTGTTAAATATAGATTAAAGGGAAATATTAAAGCTCTGCTCCACTCCTCTCTGCCTCCCATTTGAATTTTTAAGCTTTTTGAAACCACTCCATCTTATAAAGTGATTTGTATAGCATTTATTGTCAAAATGTGTCAAAATTAAGCGTGCAGCTGTGGTCATTAGCTTAACCTATTTTTACACTTTCTTTTGTTTTGTTTGTTTTTTGTGTTCTGCATTATATACAGCTAATTAATAAATGCATTAAGGTTTTTCAATCATAATCATTATTTAACCCTATAATCATTACTAGACCCTAATGCTCACTGATGAGTTAGTTGCTTGTGTGTTCTTGTTGGAACTGAGTCATCCTAATTGAATCCAGAGCTTCATTAAGTTCACCCTGTAAATGGCACTCTCCGGTCACTGCCATGTGGTCTGTGTCAAACATAGAGACCCCTCCTATTCAGGAAGTCAGCCGCAGTCTAACCCAATCAGAGCGAGGCGCTGACGGCAGGCCAGTGAGCCCTTCAACAGTCCTCCTAATGACATTAGAGCCTCTTGATCTGCACTGATGATAACACACTCCACCAATCTCAGCCTGCATCAGCACCCACTGCACAAATGCCCAGCCCTAGCCAAGTGTGTGTATGTGTGTGTAGAGTTTGCCAGTGTGTATGTTTGAGTGACCTTACTTTGGAACCAAGGACTGTTTGAGTGCTGTACTCCCTCAAGGACTCATTCCCCGCTCACTCTGCAGTGTAGTAACGCCACCAGTGATATTGTAAGACGCAATGCAGAGATTATTATTTCTGTAAAGAAAAAATTCTGGAGAGACCGGACTCTTGAGTGCGTTTTTAGAAAAATTAGTGTGTTTGAACCCCATCTTTCTAAGGAGGATTAGTAAGTCTCAGATGTGAAAGAGGGAAAGAGAAGGAGTGGCAAAAAATGAAAGAGATTGAGTGAGGAAAGGAGATGGCAGATGTCAGCTATTTCTCTAAAATCCAGAGGGGTTGTCCAGTTGGATATTTGCCTAGATCCCTTCTTTGAAATGCTCTGACTCACTCTAGAAGAGCAAAAAGGAAAGACAGAAAGATGTACAGCAAGCTAGCGAGAATGTATGTGTGACACACAAATTGTGTTTATGCCTGACACACTTATTCTGGATCTGTGATTCTCTATGCTTGGCCATGCTTCTTTCATATGGTATGTTTTCAGGACACATCCTTTTTTTTTGTTACTTTTGTGCCCCCTTTTTTGCTGCTAACTGGGAGTCTGTGGACAACTATATTACTTCCGATACAATATGGAGTCACTCTTACCCAGTGATGAAGAGGATGTAACACGGGCAAATGTTCATGCTTCCACACCCAGATCACACCTCTGCTCAGGGACCCTGACCAACCAGTAGGGGTCTCCGCTAGTGGAGCAACAACAACACTGGTCCCTCGTTTTTGAACCTAACACAAAAGCAGTGTTTTCAGAAAACGCTCACAACACTTTTGCTCTTCACCACCCAAGTGCCCCAACAATCGATTCTTTACAATGCCATCGACCTTTCTTTCTAATTTAACCCCCCAAAACATTCAAGCATACCTCAACCATACTGCAGTTGCCATGCCGAGCTAAAAAATGTAATATGTTGCCAAGGGATGATCATAAACGTTGCCATTTAACAAACTGAACATGGGGAGATTTGCTTGGAAATTGTAGGTGCAGATTTTAAATACTTTCTTTAATAATTAAACGTAATGTATTATTTGCAGCGTGTTGATGCTTGTAAACACTAGGCTGATTGCTATATCTGTAGTACATCATGTCAGAGTCTCTCAGTCAGTTTTCTGTCATTCATATGATATGTACCCAGTTGACAGTACAAGCCTAAGGCTTTCTTTATTATATCAACAGCTCTGTGGTGGATTAGACCTCCTAACCCCGATCTAGACAGGGTATCTGGTGACAGTAATCCATGCTGCTAATCCACGATTTGATGTAACCAAGGACACCCCGCCTTCTCTCTCTATCCCTCTGTTCTTCTTTTTTCTTTTCTGCTACTGCCTTCCTGAGAGAAATGAGTGTACCATCTGTTTTGTGTATCAGCAGGGGTTTTCTAAGCTTGATAGGCATATAAGACCTGATCACTCCATCATTACTTAAGTTTTTATCTATCTGTACACAGGTTTGTTGGGGTGTGTGTGTGTGTGTGTGTGTGTGTGTGTGTGTGTGTGTGTGAATTATCCTTCATTGTACATCTTAATTTTCTCTTGCTGTGCTTAATGGAATTTAACCACATTGATGTGTTTGTTAATGTTTGTCATTCCCCTGAAAAGGATATTAGTTGCCCCAAAAGTAAAATTTTTAATTATTGTGTAACAATGAAAATAATTGTAAGCAGCTGCCACTTTTACAAATACACACCAGAAAAAGTGAAAATAGTCCTCATTGGAAGATTGAAATAAATGATCATTTTAGCCATAAATGGGGCTGACCTTTTTAAATGCATACATGTACATGTTATTTAAGGCTGTCTGTGTGCAAGCTTAACCTGTGATAGATTTAACTAATGCTTATACGTGTCTGCATTCATATGGAGACATGCCAATTTGTGCATACATTTTCGCCTAAAAATTGGATTTATGTGAAAGTGTGTATGTTTAGGTTGTCAGAATCCCGAGCTGCATGCTTGGATAGGAGAGACCTGTGCTTTCTCCCTAGCCACCAGTAAGCTGAAAAAGCCTCAGTTTACTTTGCTCTGGTTTAATTTGTTTTTTGCCAGTGTTGTAGTAAGGGGACATAATGTACTGGTGCCAAGGTATAATGCCAGTTTGTGTGTGTGTGTTGTGGGTGCATTCCTGCTCTGTATGCTTGCTGTGTTTGTGTGCATTTTATGCAGACATGTCAAGTTGGAGTGTGTGTCTTGCTGTGTTGTGGTCTGGATGTTTGTGTGTAGATTGGCGAGCCTGTGTGAGTGTGTGCATTTGTGATTGTGATTATGCTGGGTGAGTGCAGGGAGACTGTTTTCCTCCAGTCCCAGTGTGTGGCTACGATGCAGAGTGACGCTTATTCGTCTGATCAGTGCCAGAGCTCAGCAGGGGAGGCGGGTGGGTGGAGGTTTTGGGAGCACTTCACTACTCCAGTCAGTACATCCACTGATCTGGGACACACATCTCTGTCTGCTTGTTGTCTTTTTCTTCATCTGCCTCTGTCTTTTCAGTTTTTTCTCTGGCTCCCTCACTCATTTCTTTTTACTGGCTTTTCCCACTCCCAGTCACATGCAGAGTCTCATACCAATGCAAATACTGATCTACTACTACTACTACTCCTTCCCACAAACCAAATCCTCCACACACCCATGCTTGTCATATCCCAGACCAATGTCCTTACAAAAAGAGTCTCATTAACTACACTTCAACAATCCATAATTATAACTGGTGCTCCCACTGTTCACCAGTGAGGTGGCAAGCAGTAGGTTACGAGAGATGTAACCAGGCTGCCAAGCAGACCTTATAGAAGCAGTTTAGCAGTCATATAAGAGCAGGTGCATAGCCTGAAGCAGTGTTCATGAGAGCCTTTTAAAAAGTACTACAACAGCAATTCACCACCCTGACCCTTTCCAGCTGATATCATGTCAACCAGAAAGATGCAAGCCCGCAACAGACAGCAGTGGCTGACAACACCATTTCCACTTTGGCAAGAGCCACAAAAGGCGCCTTAGGTCCCATGAAAACAGTAGAAAAGAATAAACAAATCATTTATAATTTACCAACCTTACTATTTAAGTGCTGTAGGCGCCTGGTAATGGAGTTATTTCAAAGCAAGTAACAAAATCCTGGAATAAATTGTAAATGTTACTGGATGCAAGTGAGACTTGAAGATGGGAGAGGTGTGATTTCATCTAGTAAAAGTGCCAGCTATAGCATTCTGTACAAGTATGAGAGCAGTCGTTTTTCTGACTATCACTATCTTACATCCATCTATGCATTCAGCCATCCTTCCCTTCCGGCGCAATTCTAAGCTAACACAGCACTGAGTGACTTTTCTGTAGCTGGAGAATGACATGCTCTTAACAACTCCATTACTTCTCTGACACCCTGCTGACCTTTCTTCCTGTTTCACTCTGCATGTCTGGTTCATATTAAACTTCACTCTTCTCCACACTCTGTTCTGTTTCTCTTAAATCTATGTCATCATTGTGCTTCTGTGCTTCATTCAAGTGTGTTTACTTGTTTTTGCATTTGTCTTAATTGTTGTCTGTGTGTGCTAGCTAGTCATTCATTCACCTAATTTCTCCCCATGACAGATTACCTTAGATAAGTGTGCAAAAATGTGTTTTTTTTCTTTATGAATATAAAGGATTATGTGTAATTACCCTACTTCTTACTCACTCATAATCTCCTAATCCCATTTGACTCATGGTGTTTTTGTGAATGTGATAGTTATTTTTAAATTTTTTTTACACTGAGAAGTTAAGCTGTTTACCAAAGACTTTGACGCTTTCTTTATTTCCAAGTCATTTCTTCTACATAAATGCCTCCCCTCTGTCAGACTGTAAATAGCAGGAGATTATTTTGTCGAGTCTTGCTTTTTGTTGTGTCTCCTCCAATTGTCATGTCTGGCCTCGGTTCTCCATTACATAATCATTGCCAAAGCGAAATGCCTCCTGACATATCCATAATAGCTTTGCCTAATACTGTTGTCCCTGAAATTAGCTTTGCAGCATCAACGTACTTTATTTGAAACAGGGCAATTTGTACCAGTTGATCTTTGAACCTAACTGGATGTTTGTGTCTGAAGTTTGGAGAATAATTTCTGACATCCAGACTATAATGTTATGTGTGAGAGACAGAACAGACAGACTGTCATCTGGTTTAGGGTGGAGGAACACATTTTATCCGTCTGCCAACACATTTCTGGTGTGCAGTCATGACTATGCCACTTCACCTGATGGAGCTCAGACACATCCAGAAACTAATAGCTCCTCTTTTCTCTTCTCCTGGCGGTTTGGAAACTAAATGTGACTGTCTCCCCTGAAAACATGATAATACCCTTAATTGGTGAAGTCACACATGTATAAATGTAAATGCAGTTTATGTCTGTTATTATGCGATTCCTCCTGGCTGGCTGCTGACAGCGTTTCAAGAACACAGAAAACGAAACGGCAAAACAGAAACATCCCAATTATTTTCTTAGGACTGTGTTCATACTCAGTTTTCAGTCTCACAGATGGAGATAATACACACAGACACACACACACTGTTGTTGTTGCCTACAGTTCCAGCGATACTGGAAGTGTATGTCAGGGAAAGAGTGTGGTGCTAATCATGAATTCATTAGCACTCTTTGATGTGTGTGTGTCTGTCTGTGTGTGTGTGTGTGTGTGTGTGTGTGTGTGTGTGTGTGTGTGTGGGGGGGGGTTCAAAGAACTTAAAACCCCCTCAACCTTTTGCATCTGAGCTGCCACATTCACTGGCTAGTCTGTGGATGCAACACATTTTCAAATCCAGATTATGAACTATTTTGTCAGTGTAATTAGAAGTTATTTTACTGTCATATCGTAATTTGCACTTGTTCTCAAACATCATCACTCTACTTTCCTTTTACCACCAGTGTCACACCTTATTTTAAAATGCATATATAAGAGCAGAAGGGAAAAGGCATATACTAATGCCACACAACTGGACAAAGATGAACTATGTGTTAGAATAATAAGTCCCAGTGTGTGTTTATGTGTGTGTTTGTGTCTGATGTATAAATCCTTAGAACCAAAGCAAGCTTTAATTAATGGTGCGTGATGATCAGCAGGCAAAGGCAAACAGCAACTAAACGAGCTTCGCCCCCCCGTCAGGGAGGATAATTGCATTTCACCAACATGTTCATGTGGCAGACACACTGCCATTGGAGGGTACCACTGATGAGGGTATAATTATTTTCCCTTTTAGAGTTTTTAGTGTTTTTATGCTAGCAAAATCCCCATTTATTTCTCAAGGGAGACTACTTGGAGCCTTTTCTTTTCTATTTATTTTATTTTGTTTTGGATATCAGCTGTGTTTTAGTGCATTAGTGTTTATAGTCATGAGGATAGGTGGATGAAAAGGTGTATAGCAGCTTCTCCTCCTGTCTCTCACTATGTCTCACACCGTTCTTTTCCCTCTTAGTCTCCCTTTGTCTTCCCTCCTTCCTCTGAGTCTCTTTATCTATTAATAACAGGATAAAGTTGTCTGGGAATTTCAGAGGAACACTTTGTTTTGGCCGTCCCTCCCGCTAGGTAAATGAGAAGTGGGAGCTTCAGTGCTGTTCCTTGTGTGAGATTAATATGCAGCTCCGATTTTATTTTTAGAGGAACATTATGGGCTCACTGCCCTGCCATTACTCCACAAGAAGCAGCAGCAGCTTGCACTATCTCCTTTCTCTAAACCTCTCTCTCTTTTGCCTGTCTCTGTATTACACTTGTTCTCTCAATAGTGGGTGGACGCAATAACAGAAGCTGCAGTTGCCCTGCAGCAAATGCCAATTTGTTGAATCTGGTAATGTTATGTTTGACTTTTGCGACAGTGTTTTGGAGGATTTAGTTAATCACTATAACATCTTTTTCTTTGGATCCCACTGAATTTGTATTTACTGAAGGTTTATAATCAAGATTAAGTGTTTCTATTATTTTGTCCACAACCAGTGTTTCCTGTATTATCAATTCTCAATTCACCTGTCCGCTTTTCACCCTCCGCCTTCGTCATAGCTGTGGTAATGATGGCTCTGTGACTCACACTCATCCGTGCACAAACACTCACATCTCAACACGTCACCTTTTCTATCTCTGTGTCAGTTTTTATCCCTCGCATCATCCTCTCTGGTCCTCTTATCATGTGTTGAGAGGCTGTCTGTTCTCTCTCTCTCTCTCTCTCTCTCTCTCTCTCTCTGTCTCTCTTTCTCTCTCTCTCTCTCTCTCTCAGCCTGCCAGGAGATGGTGGGGTGATTTGGTGAGATTGCAGTGAGGTTGCGTTTGACACTACCACAACTTGTGATTGCTTGGATATGAACCTTAGATGAGATCTATGGCTGGATAATGTCAGGTAGCACAACCATTTATGGGTGTTCATAGTGATCATGGTAAAACATTTCTAAAGAAATAAATACTTTTTAAAGTAAAAATTCTGCAGTTGTATGGGAAAATAATAATTAATATTTTTGGCTATGCCATGGAAATTAACATTTTCTCATCTTACTTTTACTTACTCTTATTTTACGTTGTTTTTATTTTTTGCTGTGAGGTAAAAAGCAAGACCTTATTTAATAGAACTGTTAATTATTGATAGAGATTTGTATTTAGTGTGACACTCTCTCATAGCTTTGAGTGACACTTAAAAGTATTCCAACCTGTACCTAACAGCATACAGACTGTAAAAAATTTGAAAAGACAAGATGTTGGTTTTACTTGTACTATTTTTACGTATTTCTAGAATCATACTGTAAGCTGTAAACACATATTTGTTTTGGATCAAGTTAAGCCCTTAGTCACAGATGCAAACCCTCTTTTTTTACTGTTGACTTTAAAGTGGATGTTAGACTGTATTTTTTTAAAGGCGTAATTGATTATATGTAAGAAACCTATCTTACATTTTCAGACAATGGTGGCATTTTGGTTTGTGTATGATGTAGGTCAACCACACTAGAATAACATTTTGTCGTCCCAATGCAAGATGCACTTTTAGATTAGTGACTTTTATTCTTGTGTGTCTGTGTGTGTTTGTGTGTAAAACAAATACCTGGATACTACACAGGTGAACACCCCCCCTCATAATACCCAGCTTGTCACCGGAGAGGCCTAATGAGCAGGTGACACACACACAGGGGACCACCATGTTTACAGGAAAGGCTGTCATTTCCCCTTGATTATCTGTGCTGGTGTGTGTTGTTATACGGTGTGTTGGGCACTTTGACAGTATAGATAGCAGTTCTACCCACCACAATGTATTGGAAATTGTGTGCGTGTGCGTGCGTGTGTGTGTGTGTGTGTCCATTTGCCATAGCTGTATGTGTAAGACTTTGCAAATGACCTAAGGAGTACAGGGAAGCTTATTTCTGCAACCACTTGCATTTCCTTCCTAATTGTTCCTCTTCTGCCCATAAACCTCCTGCTTTGTGTGTGTGTGTGTGTGTGTGGGTATGTTTAAAGAGAAAGAAGGTCCTTTTCTCGCTGCTAGCAGTGTCAGCAGGTGAGCTGCCCTATTGGGAGAAAAGAGAGAAATCGCCAAAGCATGCAAATTGCTACTCCAAGGGGAGAATCAATTAGGTGCATAGCGGCTGGAGCAGAAAAGCAAGGAGGGGTGGAGAGGGGCAGGGGTCCATGCAGAGAGATGGTGCAGAGCCATGCTGATCACCTCCTCTGAGACAATGCATTACTCCTCCTCTTCTGTCTCCTTCCTCAATCCATGGACTGATCCTATTGGCTAAAGCTCTCTCTGAACACTGCTGTTTAAACCTCTACTGTGCCTCAGCCTCATTCCTATTTTTTGGTCTAGCCCATTTCTTTTCTAAGTATAGATTGTGCTAGAGTCTCAAGTGTGTGGCCTCTTCACCTGTTCTCCTCATTTTTTGTAAAGATGCTCTGCTCTAATCTGTGCCAGACAAAATTAGAACATAGCTCACATAATAGTCTTCATATGCGTAATGTACGTCTACAGATATCATGTCACAATTGCCTTGAATGTTTAGTTATTTCTTTGTTTGTGTTCATGTTACTGGTTTTCACTGGGTTTTGTCTGTTTCCCTCTTTAGGTACATAATGTCCTCCATTTCAAGAGAAGCTTGATCCTAATTGGCTGACAGTACTGGACTGTGCCTCCTTCCCTCTCCTCACCAGCCTCAGCACAGCCATGATGTCCCTCACCAGGACACGGACCTGCTTTTTTGTATGCTGCTTCCTGTCTAGTCTGGTGCTTCCTGTGACGTCACAAACACTGGTGCAAGCCCACAGTGCCGGCTCCCAGGTGATCACAGCATCCCTCCAGGAGGAGGAGTATGCATCATTTCGTGCTGAGAACCCTGAGTGGACATTCAACCATCTGGCGGTGGACTATCGCAATGGCAATGTTTATTTGGGAGCCGTCAATCGCATATACAAATTGTCCCCGGGCTTGGAGGTCCAGGTGTCCCATGAGACTGGCCCGGATGAAGATAACCGCAAGTGCTACCCACCACGTATCGTCCAGCCCTGCAGTGAGCCACTGACACTCACCAACAATGTCAACAAGATGCTTCTAATGGACTATCGGGAGAACAGGCTGCTGGCATGTGGCAGCCTCTACCAGGGCATCTGCAAACTCCTCCGCCTAGATGACCTTTTCAAACTAGGAGAGCCCTTTCACAAGAAGGAGCACTACCTCTCTGGTGTCAATGAGAGTGGCTCTGTGTTTGGCGTTATTGTATCATATGGCAATGCCTCTCCGGACATGCTGTTTGTAGCTACTGCGGTGGATGGCAAGCCAGAGTACTTCCCTACCATTTCTAGCCGCAAGTTGGCCAGAAACTCGGAGGAGGATGGCATGTTTGCCTATGTCTTCCATGATGAGTTTGTGGCCTCTATGATTAAGATCCCTTCAGATACCTTCACAGTCATCCCAGACTTTGACATATACTACATTTATGGCTTTGCCAGTGGGAACTTTGTCTACTTCCTGACTTTGCAGCCTGAAATGGGGGGCGGGCCAACCACTGGATCCTCCTCAGCTGGTCGGGAACAGGTCTACACCTCCAAGATAGTCCGCCTTTGCAAGGCAGACACCGCTTTTAACTCCTATGTGGAGGTGCCTATTGGATGCATTAGTGGCAACGTGGAGTACCGATTACTCGAGGCGGCCTACCTGTCCAAAGCTGGTGCTATCCTGGCACGCTCACTAGATGTGGCACCGGATGACGATGTTCTGTTTGCTGTTTTCTCAAAAGGCCAAAAGAGGCGTCCACGCCAGGCCTCGCAGGACTCTGCGCTGTGTGTCTTTTCTCTGCGGAAGATCAACGAGAAAATCAAGGAGAGGCTGCAGTCGTGCTACAAGGGTGAGGGTACACTGGACCTGGCTTGGCTCAAAGTCAAAGATATTCCCTGCAGCAGTGCGGTGAGTACCACTAGAATGCACACACACACGCACACACACACACACACACACACACAGGACTTTCAGTCACTGATTTCTTATTGTTTTAATAATTTCTAACTGAGGGACACTACAGGTGAGTATCTCTGGAGGAAAAGTGGCTGTGAGGCTCACCAACATGTTACTACGGTATAACAAGTTTAGGTGCACTGCATAAGGCCCAGGTGAACACTGTGTTCTTGGGTGGGTTCATGCTCCATTCCATTACGATGAGATATTAACCATCCACTGCCTCTTTTAATCCGCTCACCCTTTAAACAATGCAGCTGAATGCTCAGCCAAATTACCATAATTCCATTCTCCATAACAGCATTACAAATTCAGTGATTCAGTTCATTTGATTTCTCACTTTGTGCACATAAAAACAAGGTTAAATTGGGTGTTGCGTGTTTAGGCCACCTTCACAAGCAGCCGAAGCTGTTTCGTCCTTATTCTTTTTCTTGATCTCATATTATGTCATTAATGGAAGCTGCCAACCTCAAGAAATACAAAATGACCTTTATCAGGGTGCATTTGTTAGCAATCATGTTCCTCTGTATTGCAAACATGGCTAGATGAACCATGTGCTCAATGTTCAGAGAGGTGTAGTTAATGGGTTAAAATGAGGTCTGTTCTCAGTGTATAGATCAGTTAAAGATGTATCGTTGCAAATGGGTGGTTGAAAATCTTTGCATTGGTATTATATTGTATCTATAACCATGACTAAGTACAGTATTTCTGTACTTTATGAAATAAAGACAAAACTTTGTGCATTCAACCTCCATACGCTTTGCATGTATATAATCATTTATATCAAATATAATTATTGGAACGATGAATAGTCATCCTTATTATGTACAAGAGGTGCAAATGAGATTGTATCCATCACAAGTGCTTATAACTACAATATGATCGCTTGGTCATGGGCATATTTCAGAAACATAAATTTGATCCTCTCACTGCTGTTCTGACCTGAGTCGTACACTATCGCGAGACATTTTAAAGTTGACCCTCTCTTGTGTTTGGCTCTGGAATCACAGTGTTTATCTATTAATTCGTCTCTGGCGCAGCACACGTTCCGGGGCGCCTTTGTCTGCTGCTTGAGGGCCTGATAAATCATGCCTGGGGTGGAGCTGTCAGCAGGGAGTGGAAGTGTGAGGGAGCACACAGGGGTTAGCGCTGAGGAATGATGCCATTTCAGCATGCGCCACAGTATCGCCACCGCCACCGCATAAATTAGACCCTGCTGAACAAGTGACGGTGGACTCTGCAGGAGATAGATGATGAGTTCTGACACACATACACACACACACACACATGCCACCGCACTTCTAAGTATGGCTACCACAGAGATGGAAATGGTGGCTTTTAAAGGCGAAGGGAGGCTTTTTATAATGTAGAATAATAGCAATAAATTAACTGGTATACGAAAGGCTTATTAAGTGATTTATTAAAGTGTAGATCAGATCATTCTAGGCTACTTTAGAGGGGAGTTGATGCTGTAGCCATAAATAAGGAGTTGTATTTAAATACATGTACACAAACACCCACAGAAATCAGAGGCCTATTGATTGAACATTAGCAAATTAATAGATACATTTTGGCCATATATATTTTTCCTACGAGGGTTTTCACAATGTTAACATATTACATGTTAAGAGATAGAGTTGTGGGCAAACTCATCTTGTGTGTGTCTAGTGGGTGATTGTCTTTCTAATATCCCATGGTTGATTTTTTTTTTTTTAGTCTGTGATTAATTCCTTTGCTGCTTTGAATGATGCATGACTGGGAGCGCCGCGTTTTGGATATATAATCAGAAATGTAGTTTAAAGTCATTGTTCACATTCTCTCCACTCTGCTTCCCATGAGTGTAGAGAGCCAACATAGAAACACACAGACACACAGACACCCTCTCAAACACACAAACAAGGTTGCTCAGGGAAGTGTTGAAGGTCAGAGTGCTTTTTGAGCTCCTGCCCTAATAAGACACTGTAAGTGAGGAATTATACAACCACATAAATATCAATTCAGGGTCTTCTTACTTTCTTACGACTCTTGCACTTCTCTTACACAACCTCACTCTCATTTTCTCATTCAAAAAATGTTAAAGACCCATTAAAATCGGTTGGATTGGGGTCAAATGTGCTGTGTAAAACTAAGGTTTAACTTATGTATGTATACTGTGCGTGTACACTGTGTGCAGGTGTCAGATTCAGTTTATTCATGCTGTTACTTGTAAGTTGAAAATCTGGCCCATATTAATATATTTTATTATCCAAGTTTTAAAAAAATGATTGTATGTTTTAACAGAAGAAATCCTTCATTAGATTAACCATAAAGTTGTTCATCCTCAGAAGAGGAATTCCCTAGTCCTTGGGGAGTGTATTAGAGGTTGGAATGCTTATATTTTGAAATACAAATGTTTTGGAATGGGAATTAATCAAATGAATCAAAGTACGTATAAATATGTTCAAAGATACATAGACATTTACAGGAAACGGGCTTAAGTAGGACAGTATCAACACTCAGGTCAGACTTTTTTTATACCATCTTTTTAAAAAGGCTTTCAGTCGTAGTGGGAGGGAGGGAAAGAAAGAGGGAGAAGTTGAGAAGAAAAAGTGTGTTCAGAGAGTGGCATGGGTGGGTGAGAGAGCTGTAGAGGGGATAGATGTAAGAGAGGGAGTGTAGGGGGATGCTTCCTTTCTCCCCCAAATGGCCACGCTTGGCTGAGCCACATAATGCGTGCTCAACAGTATAAGTCTGCAAAGGGCCTGCATCCATAGATCATTGTGAAGTGGCATGTGACCTATAAAAAAAAACGCTGCCTGCTCCCTCCATGTTCACTGTGTCAGCAGAAAAAAAACAGAACAACAAAACGGCGGGATCGCAATAAATTCACTCTCTGCTCTCTTCGCTCCCATCCTTGATTCATTGCTCACTGCCTGTGCTGCTCTTTTCCCCTTTTGCCTGTCCTTCTCTTCATATTCTTATAAAAATAGTTGCCACTATCCCATCTTTTCATTCCCTGTTATTCTCCCCCTCCTTGAGTCTGTCTTTCTCTCCCCTTTATTTCCTCTTACAATGCTTTCCATAAGCACACAGTAAAGTCTTTCACCCCCCCTACACATGAATGAGAAAATCACAAGGTCGCCTGTAAGTCCTCGATAGGCCACGGCCATCCCCTCATCCCTTCTGCTAATGATCATTAATTACATGTCATTAACTAACATGCCATGGGCTATTCTTCCACATTTGTCATGTGCTATCGACTTCACATTCTGAATTCACTCCAATTAATTAGATTATTCTACTCGTCCGCTGCTGTTTCTTTGAGACTTTTTCTTGATCTTCCTCAAAATCCTCCCAGCACACGTACTCGTCCCTCCCCCGTTTCATCCTTCTCTTGAAAGGAACTTCCAGTATGAAATTCTCTGTCTTCCTCCCATGCTCATTTTTCACGTTTTGACTCGAAAACCTTTGAATGGCATTGTCTCGTGTGCTGACCATCTCCATCCCTCCTCCTCCTGATTGCGGAGCTTAATCAGTTGGCTGGCTGGCTGCTGCTGATGAGTCAGTCTAGGCCACATCCTCAGGAAGGGAAAGGCTAGTGGATTCATTAAGAACATCCAGACTGCACCCCCTCCACCCCCCGCCCTCCCCACTTCACCCCACTCCATCCACATATCCGCTATCCTGCTTGCTGGCTGACTCACTAATTAAATCTCCATACATGATACCACTTGCTAAAGGTCAGAATCCATCACAATATCATTATTCTGTGATTAAACAAGTGTCTCCTGCTTCCTTCACTATACTCTGCTGGCTGGCCTCCACCTGAAAACACAACTTGGGTGCCTTTACATTCTTTCCTTGTCGTTTGTCTGTTGCCTGGCTTTTAAAGAACTCAGTGAGCAGGACTGTACAATTTTTAGAAATTAATTTAGCAAAATATATAGATTTTCCAGTTAAATTTGACTAATTTACTAATCATATGCAATCCAATACAACAGCTAATCTAATTCAACAACCAATAAAACATATTATACCTTTAGGGCATTTATCATAGTCACACATTTGGTTGAAAAGGTCTTGAATTGCTGTATAAGATTATACTAAATGATGTCCGATATTTTTTCCACAAACATAAATGTAACGCCGTTTTTAAATGGGATGCAGTTCAATAGAAGTCCTGCACTAACTACCAACTGACAAATGACCAGAGTTGAATCAACATCTCTTTATCACACCATCAACAAAAAGAAAATATCAAAGCTGTTGTATTGGATTGCTATGGGTGTAAGTATACCCACTAAACTGTCACCTCTGTGTAGTTGGTAATACATGCAGGGTTGACTGTAAGCTAATGCCTAGTAATCGTTACAAAATAAATAATGAAATGTTTTCTGCCACTACACAGTGAAGTGGATAACATGGGTTAGGAAGCTATCTCACACATTTCCGTCTTCATGATATTGAGCGCTATTTTCAGCTCCTAGTTTGATTTGTGAATTCTTCTTTTTTCCCACTATCTCTTAATCTCTTGAACTCCCATCTTGCCTCTAACATTCTCCTACCCTTTCTCTCTCCTGGGTCTGCTTTAGTGAAGTCTCAGTTTATTTCCAAAATCGTCAAGCTGTTTCGTTAGTTCCTGATTTGATTGTTTTCCCTAACCAATATTTATTATCTCTTGGTTGTAGCTGCTCAGCTAACGGTTGGCAGGTGCGAGCATCCGCAAACATGAATGAACAAAATATCACAGGCTTCAAAGCGTGCCTCCTCGCATCAAAACCTGCCAACAGAACACGCAAATAAATCAACTTTGTTTTAGGCACACCCTGAGAAGTGTGCCTTCAACCTAGTATACCTGTACACATGCTATACAGAAATTTAGCACATCAACTAGTCTTGTATGTGCCCATATATATTTCTTTCTTTCTTCAGTTTTAATCATTGTGACTGAGGTTTTTGAAACAGTCTCCAGGGCTCCACTACACTTGTGCATTTGAGCATGATTCAGTCACGTAATTATGGGTATTTGTGAGAAAATTTGA
Source organism: Nannoperca obscura (assembly GCA_036024295.1). Lineage (NCBI taxonomy): Eukaryota > Metazoa > Chordata > Actinopteri > Centrarchiformes > Percichthyidae > Nannoperca > Nannoperca obscura. The sequence goes on from JAVQJL010096818.1 coordinate 21,256, forward strand.
CCAGCAGGCCTTTGATGCTGAGGCTCCTCACTTCCTTTAGCATTATACATCATCATCTCATTCTGTCTCTGCTTGAAACGGGCTTCTAAAAGCAGAAGAGCCCTGAGACAGCTGAAATGGGTACAAAGTTGGACAGTTTCCAAAATAGACAGTTTACGTGAAGAGGGCAAGAGAAGAAATGATTCATGGAGACAGGACACGTGAACTGTACATGGCACATCTCACTGTGTCTGTCTATTTAGTTCATGGTGTGTGTTCTGTCACGCGTTGCTAGTGTGATGGAGGGCACCATGGATCAGTAGTCAGATAGCACAATAGTCAGGGGTCCATCTGATAAACATCACACACACTATCTCACCAGAGTATGAAGTGGTTATTAGAAAAGCTGTTCTATTGAGAAGATCATAATAAAAAAAAGTTCTTCTCCACTGTATTTCCAAAAGTTGCTAGCTACCAGTAACATTTAAACTTTCAATCGAAATGAACTTCATTTGAGTAATTATGAGCCAAAGTATTCTCAGACAGTAATTTCCAACCATCACGTTTGCAGCCTCTCAAATAGTACCCTCAGTTGCCAGTTTAAATCCTACCTTAATGAAGTCTTTGCTAAACATTTAGTTGCAAATTGTATTCAGTATACAGCAAATTATTCCTTTTTAGAGCTGAAATACTTTAGATGCCTTCCTATCATTGAACTAAACATTCTCCTACATATCTAATGGATAGCTAAAATAATGAATACTGTTTGTGTAGATTCTTTATTTCAAAGTGACGCACTGTTGCTGCAGGAGTCATACAGCCAATGTTTAACTATAGTTAAATTGAATGTTGACATTGTTTCTTACAATTAACACTGCAAACCCACTTAGTCATGACATAATTCTCTAGTGCCGCCAATCATCCTGGCAGATCAGTCATTTAGCACAGTGGGGCTAGAGGAAATACTGGATTTCGAAGTGGCTAATTATACACAGCCACTGGGATCCCTTTTCAAAATGTTACTTTCCCAGTCTTTCTTTATAAAGGAACTTTCCCTGCGTATACACCAATAACTTTACAGTAAAACAAATGTTGCATGAAGACTCTTTACAATAATATCAAAGTGCAGAATCAGCATACTAAAATGGATTGGGAAGGGGGGAGGGGTCATTGAAACTGCCACTTGGTGTATAATAACTGCTTTAAATAGGAATAGCCAGAAGTGCAAGAAAATGGTCTTTGGAGTCTCCAATGGTTGAGCAGCGACATGAAGCGAACTGTCTCTGTGGTTTAATGTGTGTCATTAACTTCGTGAACTTGCAGCCAATGGAACGGACCCTCACAACAGTGCAAGCCCAGATTAGGCCATACATCAGAGAGCGTCGGAGAGCAGATCTTTTTCAGTCCTCACTAATCGCATTGAGCAACTCTCATTCTCTTTCGCGTGCGCCCACTGCCCCCTCTCTTTCTCTCCACTCTGTATCTGCTGATCCCTCTGCACAGTCCAGAAGAGAGCTCTCTTTGTGCTGGTGCTGGCAGGCAAACAGAAGCAGAGAGATGGATATGGCTGAGAGTGACCTGATTCTGCCTCAGTGCCTGGCCTCTGTCCAAATACAGAGACTCTGCTCTCCTGTCCCCCTGTCTTTAGGGAGGGAACCCCCTGTCTTTCCCTATGTTGCTATGCCTCTGTTGCTACCCTGCAGGACGCTGGCTGAAATACCCACCAGACCTGAGCAAGAATTGAGTTTGAAGTTTCAGTTTGAGCTGTTAGTTGCTGTTATTAATCTAGCACTTTTTCTGATTATGCATACATATTCAGATGTGTAGAACTAATCATATCTAATAATTTATTTAAATCATGTATCTGCGGTACCCAGGGATGGAAGAGTTTGAAGCCAGTGAGCCTCATTCAGTATGCCTTAGTTTTTCACTATAATTTGTTCATAGAAATTAAATAAGAGAGAAAAGGAAGAGTCAGAATTGAGTTTAAATTGTATGCATTGAAAGTAATCTGTTGGCATAAGTAAATGCCCAAATAATTTTATTTAAGTCCTTTTGTGGTGTGTAATTAATCTGTGTGAAATGTTGTTCTTATTTGCAAATATCTCGGCAAATTTTCTAGTTCTACATCAATTCATATTTTGTGTCTATGCAGAAGTTAATCTAAATCAAATGTGTGCAAACAAGCATCTCATGAGTGAGGTCCTTGGAAAGTAAAAGACAGAAAAGATGAAACATCCTCAAGGTCTACATGTTGTCAGTGTTTGCTAAGGCTCGGGCAGCTTTGTAAAGCACCGGCCATCAGACACAAATGGTTCAGAGGAGAAGCAGTGAAACATCGTAACCGTCTCTGAGTTTGAAAATACATTAATGAGATAGGTTGAGGAAAAAGGGCACAACACGCGATAGAAGCAGTGACAGCAGTGTCTTATTGGCAGACAATGTCAACGGCTACATCCATATTATTTGGTGCTCTGACTAGAGACGTCTTTGGTATCGCAACTACAAATGTCATGTTTTGGTGGTGGCGTAATAAAAATGTGTCTGCTTCCTGAAAGGACTGACAGGCAGAAAGTATATTTCATTAGATTGCCAAATGCGGGACAGAGATGGTGGCTGTGATAGGCAACCAGCAGCAATATTGCAGCATGTGTCGGTGACAAAAGATGAAAACACACGCACATAAAACAAATCAATTTCTTCCACATGCATCACCCCTCACTTACGCAGACACACGCGACAGGAACAGGCAGATCATGTGAAGTGATTTTTAATGATGAAAACCACTTTTACTTTTATGGAAAAGTAATCATTCTTGGGAGAAATGGCTCCCCCTTTATTATCTTTTTAAAGTAGCGTTCAATCATCGAGGTCCCAAATACTAGAAAGTACTCCATTTTGCTCCTGATGGACCCTGTTAACCTTTGAACCCTGGGACGGTGAGGCTCCTTTATAACTGATGGCAACACAGAGAGGGTGGAATGTTAACAAGTGCATAGAAAAAATAGCTTTACTGGTGACTCCAGAAAATATGTGGACACTAGTGGAGATCAGTGTTGGCTTGGCATGTGCAAGAATGGAAGAGGAATTGTGTAGATTATAAATAGTCTCAGAATAGGGGGGGGAGACAGGTTAGCAGGTAGAGTAACACTGCAAACCGGAGTGATATTTCACAGAGTGACCCTGGTTCTCATCGGAGCATCATTAATCTATCAGCGAGCCACCACACGACTTGTAGGACAGAGTGCATTCTTGACAACAGCTCATTCTGAAAAGCTCGGGGGGGGGGGGGGGGGGGG
>JAVQJL010096821.1:0-14446 GCA_036024295.1 Nannoperca obscura
TCAGTTTGATTTGATAGGACCGGCAGAAAGCCTGGATGATGACAGTATACCCACTAATGAAACATGAAGACCACTGAAGTAACGTCTTTCAGCGTAGGTCCCGCCCACGGCATAAAGCGGAACTGGAAGCACAACTTTTAGATTCGCAAGCAAAACTTTTAGATTCGCAAGCAAAACTTTTAGATTCGCAAGCAAAACTTTAGGGTTTGCAAGCAAAACTTTAGGGTTCGCAAGCAAAACTTTTAGATTTGCAAGCAAAACTTCAGGGTTTGAAAGCAAAAGTTTAGAGTTTGCAAGCAAAAGTGTGGAAAGTTTATCTCTCAAACCACTTTTTTGACTGCTTTAAAAAGAAACAAAATTCTCTCCATACTGAAGATGCATTGTTTTTTCATGAAGAAGCAGCTTTCTAGATAGCTGAAGTGCTCATTTCATGGGATCTTTAAGATTTCATTCAAATCTGGCTGTTGAGTATAGGTTTGCAATGGCAGCTTCCTTCTGTAGGCAATGAGTGAAGGACTCTTGTCAGAAAAGACAAAGTGCTAAAGAAGGGAATAAACTACTCCCTCTGTTGATTTTTGCAACTTCTGACATAGGATGCTCCCGAAGGATTCCTCTCACATGTATGTGAATTATTTTAGATCAACAACTTTTTTTTCATTGGTACTAGACTGGTGCTCCGTACTTTTGACCTCTCATCAGTACCAATCAGGGTTATTGCTTGAAGTCTTCTGCCACTCAGTCACCCTGAGCATTTCAGTGTGAAATTGGTTAATTGCAGATTCGTTGAACCTAGGCTTTCCCAGACTTGAGTGTTGTGGTATATTTTATTTTTGAAGTAAATGGAAGGACCAGAAGTATTAAGAAAGTCATTTTTGTGTATAGAAAAGTCAACTGTTTCTGGTGTATCAAGTATAGCAGTAAAGTAATTCTACCATAAAACACCTGTAGTATAAACAAACTAGTGTAGTTAGGCGTTAATAGCACTTAATTATTAGTCTAAATGTCTTATTTAGAAGTCTTCCTCTGTCTCCCTATCACAAAGTGACAGTTAAACTGACACTTCCTCAGAAAGAAGCCCAGCTTTTTCTCCATGTCCCTGGTGGCCTGTAGTCGGTCCTGTCAAAACAACAGCTGCTTGCTGCTTTGTCAGGGCTCGTGACAAGTGTCACATTCTGCCCTCATATGTCACTATGTTGCCTATCCGGGACCATATATGCATGCATTTGGGAGCAGTCAAACCCATGCAGTTTACTGCTTTGTTTTCTCTGGAGTGTGTCCAGAAACAATACCACACTGGGTTTTTCTTTAGAGATGAGATCTTGGTGCAGAATGACTTGCTGACTCCCGACCAGTCCTTTTCTGTCACTCATACTCAGTCAGTTTCAAAGACTGCGTGTCAGTTCTTCAATGCATGGCTATATCTATTGACTTAGATCTGTACAGTAATTTAAAACTGAAAATAAGTGATGTCTTGTAGAATTTGAATGCCAGGTAGCAATGTAGTGTGACAATGTGTACAGTATTTATGAAGAGGCCAAACATACATGTCTTTTCTTTTTGTGCCTACATACTTGATTATATATCAAAATCTTGTGTTGTGAACAGAGTTGAACTCTGATTTGTGATTTAGTCTTAAGCGACTTCCATATTTTAGTTTAGTTGCCAAGCATTTGTTTACAGACATGCTCTGAAGGGAATATTCCTGATTAATTGTGTACTGTGTAACTGTGATCCTGTATGAAGTAAGAATGTGAATGTTGCTGCTGTTGTATATGTCAAGTGTCTCAGCCTCTGGCCTATAGCTCCTGAAAATTAAGCGGAGCTTTAATAAACTCTTGACTTTTTCACCTTATTGCCGCAGTGATAAATGAGTGTCAGCCAGCTAATGAATTGTTCTAAAGGTGCGGCAGCGGCGGTCCGTTTGTGCGTGTAATGCCCTCTGTCATCTGTGATTTATCACCTGGGAAGTGGCCTTCTTGTCCAGGGGAGGAGGGGCTCAGATGAAATGTTGCCTCAGCCCACATACAGTACAGTCTAGAACTAATCTGGATTCTCCTGCTGCAGACACTAACAGGGTGTGAAACAGGGAAAATCGTTAGTACACAGTATTGTAGCTGCTGAATTTCTAATATCCTGACCTTTTACTTTTGGCCATTTTCATCCCTAAGCATTCTCACATCTGAAAAGGACCCAAGACCTCTTAAATGTTCTAGAGCATTTTACAAAGCTGACAACCCATAGACAACCAATAAAGCATTGACCTGTTTTATAATAATAATTTAATCATTACATTGTTTCATGTACATCATAATAGAGTTAAACCAAACTGAGGATTTTAATAAAAGAATAAAGGTAGCATGAAAATGCGCAGCCAATTTTGTGGCAGTTTGTCAGTTAGTTAACAAGATATCTGTTTCTAAACATCTTTGCCTGTCTAGCAACAGACAGAAGTGCCATGCGGTGTTCAAAATGTAAATGGATACTAATGTATACTGGAGTTTTGAGGCCAATACTGAAATTTATGTTTGAGAGTTAATAAATATGAAATGAGTTTTTTACATAACATAAATACATTGTTGATAAGGATTTGGTTCTTAAAGAATTGTAAGAGAAATATATACTGAATGGGTCATTTTACAGTGTTCTCTGGTGAACAATAGATGTAATGGAGAGACAAACATAACCTTTTCTGTACAACAATGTTTGGTTACTTATTGCACGTCATATGTGCCAATACGTTTATTATTAGACGCTATTTCTTGATCTTGCTCTTTCTTGATCTTGCTCTTTCTTGTGGGACATGACAAAAAGAGAGACGGTTTTATTTTCAACATGGTGGCATCACCGTGAGATGGAACCAACTCACCGTTGCGAACTGTAGCTGCCCCAATCCCTCATCCTCGACCCCGGGGTCCTTCGGGACCGAACGGCAGCCGGCAAACCAGAGATCAGCTCGGCTGCACCTGGTTTCTGGTTAGAGGATGAGACTGAGGCGCAGGAAGGGGAGGAGCAGAGGGATAAAGAGAGAGAAAAGCTAGCAGGGAGGTTCTGGAAAGCAGTAACCTTTCCGATGATGAGTGCGTATCCCATTACTGCTCTGACACGGGATCCGGGGAGATGATTTAATGGCGGCATTTTGTTTTTGCTGACTTCACCCTTTTCCCCCCTATTAAAACAGAAAACACAGAGCTGGGACTGGGGCTGTGTGGGAAGTGTGGCCAAGCAGCTAAAATCTATTACTCCTCAACTTCTTCCCCCATCTCTTTATCCCACTGATTCCGCCACAGTGTGGGTGCACTCGAATGCTTCCTGAGGTACACGATCTTCCATCCCATCCTCCTGGTTTCTGTCTTACCATCTTTTAACTGCACTGTGTTGCCTCATAACCCATTTAATCATTACACACTGAACATAGACCACTAAGCCCTGTGGGGTGCCTTATATCTTAATGGATTACCTCGTTATAGACTTGTTTTTAATGGAGTTGCAGTCTGCTACAAGCTGTTAGTATCTCTGGTGGTATTTCCGTAGCGAGGTACCGGTAGAGTAGGCAGAGATTCTGGCCGGGTCTGATGCTACAAGGTTCCTGTTTGTCCCGGAGAGGAGAGGGCAAAGCACTGCTGCTGAAATCGACTCTTCTCCAAGGTTGTACCCAGTTCACTGGTGCCCCCTGCTGGAAAATATGAGAAACTTCAGACACATGCAAAGCACCAATTTAGAGCTGTAGAGATCACTCCCCTTCCCTTTTTTCCCAGCTGTGAATGAGTTGTGTCCAGATGAGCTAATAAAGGCAGCCGCTCTATCTTGGCTTTCTCCGTAGGTGCGACTTCAGCAATCCATTCATTACTCTCCCCTCTTGTAAAACAATGGCTTTGTTATAATGTTGCAGTGACCCAACAGTAAATCAAAAAGGTAGGAGGCTCACAAAGTCCAATAATCCACTCCTTTCTATGGAAAGACACCGGTGCACTTTGTCATGGATGAGAGTCAATGGCTGAGTGCTTTGTGTCATATTGATTTCTGTCACATGGCCACTCCCAAGGTAATTGCATTGCCCACTTGTGATAAATTCACTGCCTTGTTTCAGCCACTTGGGCTCAGGCACCAGGGCTGCTGTAGAGAAAAGAAGATTTTGAAGCCACAAACCCACTGTCAATACATGGACCCAAGACTGTGAGTACAAAGCAGTTGGGAAACAGCAAGCATCAATAGCCCTGCAGGTTCTGTGTCTCATCAGGTTATTTAGCTCAATGCTTAATTTCTGTGTTTTAGATTTTTTTTCATTTTTGTAAGATGGTTTTGTTTGATAAGGAAAAGAACATGGGAGCCGATGCCTTTCTCAGCATCTACTCCTCAAGATGTTCAGCCCCAGTGATGCTAATTAGAACAGGCAAAATGAGTATACCTTAAACAAGTAAACAGTTAGTCACAATTAACTGATACATACAACACTTAAAGAAAGAATATTACATTACATTTAGCAGACGCTTTTATCCAAAGCGACTTCCAGGTGAGGAGGTGATCGGAAGAGTCCAGGGTCAAACCCATGACTTTCTGGTTGATAGGCACACAGCTGTACCTCTCAGCCACCACATCTCCAATAACAGAAATCTGAGCTCCTACCGCAAGTCAATTTACATGCTCTTCATGCCAAGGCTACAGCAGGAATATGTCACTTTGAAAAGAAGAATTTCTTTCTCTCACAAATTTAAAAGCTGTGTTCAAAAGAACAAAACTCACTTTTTGTTCATTCCATTCAGGGGTTTTGTTGCTACACTTCTGCTTAGTCTGGTAGGTCCAGTGGTTTATTGTTACTAATGTTAACAAATGTTCCATATTGTTGTATAACAGACACTACATAATCAGTTTTCTAGCTTGTTAAGACTGCTTTTAGCATTTACCATGGTCACATAATTGTTCCATGTGGCCACAGTGACAAAGGTGGGTCAGCGTTAAGGCTGGGGTATGCCTGAAACAAAATTGTCGTTAAGGTGTGTTGTCCGAGTGTGTCTGAAGGCAAAAGTGTTTATGATGGCTGCCGTCACTGAGAGGGGCAAGACATCATAATCCTCCAAATGGGAATAAAGGCGCACACTTTTGGACAGTTCTGAACTGACCCACTGTGCACTCAGTTATACACTTGAAAAGTTATGGAAATAGTTGTGTGAAGAATGAAAAGAGCTTGAGAGAGAGGTTCAAACTCTGTCTACCTTGTACTGGCCCTGTGACTCCTGGAAGTAGGTGGATTGACTTTCGGACTCCAATTTCCGGTTTCGGAAAGTTAAAAAAGTTGTTGGATGCAGCTCGCCCAATTCCGTTGAAGTGGACGGAAGGGGTTACACTGTTCCTACAAGCAGCTTGCTGATCCTTTTGCCTGGTCTGAAACAAGCAGTAGCTTATATTTGCTCATTGTAGCAAACTTTATGGAGATAATGCTATATAACAGATGTTACAGAATAACTGACTGTGGTCTCTTCTCAATGTGCTACTGTTTGACTATGTTTTGGCATTTTGGCATTTTCTTGTAATTATCACATGCTCACTGTAACAAGGGTAGGTCAAGGCTGCATAGGCTTACTTGAATTGCTTTTCTGCTGGTTTCTCCAATATTATTTACAAAACACACAACTGCCATTGACTGCCATTGATTGGCTGATCAACTGCCATTGACAATTCCCTGCTAAAGAAATAAATGACCATACATTACATTTGGCAATTAGCTTACAAACAGAGTGAATGCGTAATATGTGATGTGACGACATATCCCGGTCTAGATATGAAGTAAATACAGGTTTTAATAGATAAGGTTTCTCTGTCAGACACTACAACACAAAAGCCCCAGGCAGAAAACATTTTGCTTGGAGTTCTAACTACTCTACTTGAAATCCACTAATAAAAGTAATCAAGTGCATCAGGAAAGTGTATAAGAAAAAGAGGTGTATGAGATTAAATGAAACCAGTTTAGATTTGTGGGCCATCAGCCTTGCTTGGCGAGGACATGTCCCGGGGTGACGCCAGAGGGGAGGACGGGATCTGAGAACTTCACACAGAGATTAAATACCAGATGAAAGTGGACACAAATCGCCAACCGAAAGCAACACGTGTAGCAAACAAAAGCAATCAATCATGTCCCCTCCACCACCTCACCTCCAATAAGATTACATCAATCAATAACCTCTCTTATGAGTGATTGGATTTTGTCTGCTTCCAAAGTACAAGGGAGGGGGAGGGGGGGCTGCTCAATTTTCCCAATGATTAAAGCAGGACCAAATTGCTTTGATAACATCAAGGACCTTGCTGTGGCTGAGTGTGTAAGGGCAGTGTTGGGAGCAGATAGGCTGGAGGTAGCAGGGGGCACGGACAGTGAAGAGACTGAGAACAACACTGGCTACATTAAGTAGATCGGCCAGTGAAGGTTCAAATCACCATCCTCCAAGAGCCCAATGCTGCTAAAATGATCAAACACCAGTCAGAAGCATTTGTGAAACATGATTTCAAATGAATTATAATGTTGTTCTATAACTCTGGATGTGTAAATAAACAAATATTTGTTAAAAAAGGACACCATATCAACTTGAAAATATGCTGTGTTCACAGCATGTTCCCGTCATACAAAAGAGTTGATTGTTTCCTGCCTAAGCCTCTCAGCGGCTTATGGTGGTTTTCAGTATTGCCAATTTGTATGTACAAGCCCCTGGTAGGTGAGTCAAAATTACATTTTGAACACAACTGTGTGTGATCTTTGAGCTAAGCTAGGCTAAACATATCTTCTATCCATGTGTGTCCAAAACACACATGGATAGAATGACAATGTCGATGTTGCTGTTAGCCTGGGAACCAGAAGAATATGCCAGTTCTGGCAGATGCGTCTCGTCCCCCTCCCGTTCAGACAGATTTCCAGCTGACCTGGTCCAGGTCAAGTCAGTCACAGCCGTTTATCTAATATGGGGCGGGTCTGATACGATGACTGTACAGAGGAGCGCCATGGAGGCATTTTTGTAAAGAACCAAGATGGCTGCCGCTGATGTGGAATGTTCTGAATTTGCTATCATGTCAGTATTAAACAAGCTGGGTGGTACATTTTCTCTAAAAGAAGAACAAACAGCTGTACTTTTGATAAGAAAGATGTGTTTGCCATATGTCACACGTTTGGTTGCTCTGATTGGTTGTCGGTCTGTCCAGTGGCAGCCAGAGGCATTTTGGTGTGCGCCCCATGGAAATCAAAAACAAACTGAGAGGTTCCAGATTAATTCACATTTGCAAATTGTTCTGGTGATGTCGGGCTATGCTGCTTTTGGTCAACAGTGCAAAGTTGAGCTCCTTGAGTATTTACCGCATTAAATAAAATATATTTCTGAGTGTTGCCAGGCCCGTACATCAATGGACTGTAGTTGTGTTGGACAGCTTTCAGTATGAATGTGTGGAACTGTCCAAATTTAAAGCTCCATTTTGCTCCAAAAAGGGGGCTGGAGTTTAGCCCACCTTTCATGGATAAATGAAGATTAAAAACCACATTATCGAACACACACACACAGAAAACACTGTATCTGCATCAATGAGCACTGCTTTAATTCAAAGATCTTCCCTACGATACACAACAAACATTACAAAGGGTTCATTAAGGTAAAGTAATTAGAGAAGCATGTGTGCAGTCATCACAGTCTTGCTAAATAACAAGAGCCCTCCTGTGAGTTTGGAAGGTCTTCAAGAGGTCTCCAGCAGCGAAACTGAAGAGTTTGCTCCTTCCTTTTCGCCTCAGTTGGAGATTCATGTGAAATCAATTGGCAGTTTGTGTGCAACAAAAGGAGTGTGCTCATTAGTGGAGCACACACACTTTGGTCATTTGTCTTCTATTCACTAGGTGACCGGTGAGCACTTTAAATTCCCATCGTTTCCTAGGCAGATATGCCTGCTCAGCCCATCCAAGATTATTTGCCGTGTGTGTGTGTGTGTGTGTGTGTGTGTGTGTGTGTGTGTGTGAGTGAGAGAGAGAGAGAGAGATCCACCTGCCCTGGCATAGTTTTGCTAATGTGCAGCAGCTGTTAGCTTATGCCCCTGCAGCTCATAAGATGCCAATTATCTATGCCAATTAAATTTCTACTCTGATTTGAGTAAATCTACCAAGCTTAATGTGTAAACACTACAGGTATATGTAGACCTGTTTCACATCTTTTCTTAGCCTAGTGCCAGAGGGCTTCCATAACTTTATGCTTATTAGAGTTTGGATAGTGTCTGAGTCCCTCTGTGTTCTGTTGCTTTCTGTCTTGTTTTTGTCTTTTGACCATCATTCATAGTGATAAGTTAAAAAGTAAATTGCTGACAACTGGGATCACAGTGACATTTTCTGACAGGACAGACTGAACAGTCACACAATCAACACAGGTTGGAAACAAAAACCACAGGTTAGCCAACCTTATTTGGAAAGAATTAAAGGCCAATGGTAAGCAGGGTTTTCCTGTATAATGTGGAATTATCACCAACAATTCAGGGTTGCTCACTTTCAGTTTCACTTCCAAAAATAAAGTAGTTTAGATCATCTGGATAAGCTGTTTGCTTGCTTCTACTACTACTTCAGTAGAAAGTAGTTCCAACAAAAACTGTTGAATTCAGTTATTTTTGCTGAGGCTTAATTGTATGTTATGTATGAATTAATTTACACCCTACTGTCTTTTTCTGTTATCACATTGATTTTAGTTACCAAGTTAGGAATAATGCATTTCAGTAGGGTTATATAAACTCAAACATCTAATTTATGCACCTTTTTTTGTATTGGAAAAAGCATAAACATTTATATTCATAAAATTCATAAAGAATAACACCAGTTGTTCTGCTTTTGTTTAGCAGGAGAAACGACACTGTCATAGTTCCCGAATACAAATGAATTACTGTCATACAAGTCAGTTACCTGTATCTTCAGAATGCATATTTAACCTACACCGATCAGCCATACCATTATGACCACCTGCCTAATATTGTGCACATCCTCCTCTTTCGCCAAAACAGCCCTGACCTGTTGAGGAATGGACTCCACTAGACCTCTGAAGATGTGCTGTGGTATCTGGCACCAAGACTTTAGCAACAGATCCTTTTAGTCCTGTAAGGTGCGAGGTGGGGTCTCCATGGATCGGACTTGTTTGTCCAGCACATCCCACCGATGATCCATTGGATTGAGATCTGGGGAATTTGGAAGTCAAGTCAACACCTTGAACTCGTCGTTTTCCTCACACCATTCCTGCAGCATTGTTGCAGTGTGGCAACTTATCATGTTGAAAGAGGCCACTGCCATCAGGGAATACCATTTCCATTAAGTGGTGTACTTGGTCTGCAATGTTTAGGTAGGTGGTACGTGTCAAAGTAACATCCACATGAATGGCAGGACCCAAGGTTTCCCAGCAGAACATCGCCCAAAGTATCACACTGCCTCAGATGACTGGTGTAATGGAAGATCATTAGAACATTTAAATAAGAACATTTCACTGTTAGTTTGCTAACAGATACTTGTACCTTGTGGATACTAGTTTAACATGAGGTGAACAGAAAAATGCAGAATTAACCTCAATAAGCATTTGACTCCATGTTCAGACTGGATGTGTTCTCAGGACATCCTATGGAACCCCAGCTTCTTTCCACATTCACAGTCAAAGCCTGAGGCACAGTTGACCATATTGCATTTGTTTGTAGATCATCAGATCGGATATCATCAAACTGCCTAATTCCTTCCAGCACACAATCAACCCAAAGCTGGCTTCATTGTTGAGGACTGGTAATTGATATCCAAACACTGGCTGCCATAAATCACACACAGACAGCTTCTTGGACACAGGGTATAATGTGATTTCATGAAATTCATTCTGAAACCACACCATGAAAAGACGGAACAATCCCAACTAAATTAAACAGATTCAGTGTGGAGGAGCAGTGATCACTCTGTGATTTCTCAATATATCCTGGTCATTTCATTGGCTGAGGTGAGGAATGAATGCCTCAACTCTATAGCAGTGATGTGTCTGTTAAAATAAAAGTATAATATATCCAGTATGTGGATCCTTAAAACATCCTGATCCTAAAAAATATATATTTATACTTGTTTCTAATTGGTTGGCAGATTTCCTTTAAAATCATATACTGGGATGTCTAAAAATATAATTTCAGTCAACTGTTTACTGTTGCACATCCATGAAGGTATGTTCAATTTAATTGCTAAATTTACTGTATTTCAAACCTTGGGACCGTATTATTAAACAGAAGGTAGCCAACCATAGCAACCACACTAATGCTTCACACACTCACAGCTGAAACTTACTTACAATAACCTACAATAAGTGTCCTCATTTTTAAGACGATGGAGGAAGCGTTGCTCATATTGCTGTGAGCAGTATTAATCAGTGGAAGTTCTTTGCTTCCACGGTGCACGGTAATAACTGAAGGCAACTCAACTGTCTTCTCTCATATGGAATATGGTGGCTAGACTCTCAGAAGACAACGACCACAGAGATCTTGGTTAAAAAATCAACATAAACAATAAAAATAAGGTGGACAAAACTGGGATTATTATAGAAATTACACCTTTGTTCCTGTTAATCTGGATAATCCACAGACTCCAATGTGGCCAGTTTTCACTGGAACTACTTTTGACCAAAGAAAAATCTTCTAAACACAATATGTAATATTTCCAAACAAGAAAACAATATCCATTATCTATACCTGCTTATCCTTTAGAGGGTTTTGGGGGGCGGGAACCGATTAACTGCTGACATTGATAGATAAAAATGTGTCTTTAGTGGAATTTTTGCAACCTAGCTGATACTGGAAGATAAATTAATAATAGCTAATGGTTATTTATTATGGTGCAACCCCTATATACAGTGATTGAATTGGAATAAACCAGCTACCCCATGCAACATTTGGGACCACAAATTATTCACAAGAATTGTTAATTTGTGTTAAATGCTCCTATGAAAAACATGGAACGGAAAAACTACACTTTAAAATCGAATCCATTCAGTTGAATGAAAACTGAGAAAAAACATTTTGTCATTTTAACTTACTTTTTCTACTTTTTGATTGATTTATTTATCCATTCAGTATGAGAATTGTTTGAGGAAGCATAAGAATAAGAGCAATGTTAATGTTAGCAACTGCTTCACTGTTAAATTTTTACAATGAAATTAATTTGTACTTTAATCTTGTTCAAACTAATTCAGGTTTGGGTCAGGTTGTGTGATGACCTGGAGCTGAGGAATGACTCAAATATACTTTATTATTATAGTGACATAATTGTCAACAATGGTAACAATAACTGATGAATTGATTATTTCTTTTTTTATCAACAAGCAAGTTATTAAAAAACTCAACTTTCCAGTTAACAGGGCCAGTTAAACACCTGTCTGCAGGAAACATCTGAGGGAAGTTAATACTGCATTGCTATACAATAAAATACATTAAAAGCATGGGTGTATAGAGCAGACTTTTCTTTTAATCATTTATGAGGCCGACTGCCCTTCAACACGCTCATCCTGCCTGGTAAACACACGCACACTCCACAATTAGAGCCAATTATGTCCTAATCAATAAAGGAGATTAACATTCTCCAATGAAAATCTGATAACAGCTTAACAGCCAGGGAGGTCAACCTGAACCCTCTCTATTCGTCTCCATTACTGAGGAAAGAAGGACAGCACGACGGGTTTGAAGAGAGAAACACAAAAAGACAATAATGACAAGTGTATCTGCAGGGTTCTGAGATACTTTTTAAGATCTTAGTAATCTTCAGGGGAGAGTTTAAGATCAATTTCTAATCTGTGAAACTACAAATTAGCAGTGTACCAAGAAGAATGCCGCAGGACATGTATGAATTAAATAATAATCTAAAGCCCTGTTCCAACAGGATTAACATTATAGGGGGAATTAAGTTTTTTTTTTTCTTCGTGTGTATTGGTTTGTTAATAGACAATACATTGGTGTTAACAAGTTTCCATCTACGAGACGAAAAGAAAAATGTTTTGCTCCTTACTGGAAAGATGGTGACAAATGATATATATGCTTCGGATGAGATTAAAATCACTGACCACTACCAGGTAATGTTAAAATCACCCCACCTCCTTTCAGTAAAGAAACCAAGTTCAAATGGAGCTTAAATGCACAGCATCTAATTTCTACCATTAGGGGTCTCTCCATCAAAACAATGACAAAATGAACGTTACCATGCACATTATTACCTTGCTGGCTAGCATGAGCCTCTTGTCATAGTAGCACATTGTGAGCTAGATCGATATTATAATACCATGTCAATAAATTAGGTCTCTATTGGATTACTATGTTGCAAAATTGCATGCAATTAATGAAAAGAAATGATGCTCTGTGGCAGAAATAATGTATAATTCTGTGACATTGTATTCTTCTTTCCTCACTCTCTGGTGTTTTCCTGGAAGTTAGAGCAACTAGAGCGAGTAAAGGAAATAGAAAGGCAAACAAATTAAATGTTTCCTTGAATAAAATTACGGATTTCACTGGGTAATTGTTTTTAGACATTTTAATGCAGAAATGTTACCGTAATTTCGGGACTATTTAGCGCACCCTCTGAATTTAAAAAGAAAATAAATGACTGATCTGAAGAATTTAGTGTGAGTGCGTTTGATTTACAGTGATTCGAACAGTTTCATTGGTCCACTGTGACCTGTGCGGTAGTTTCATTGGTCTGGTGTGACAAGCCTAAATGTAATGTGGCCTTGTTCCAGTCTTTAAAAACCCAGTTTACCATAAACAACTTTTGAAATGAACAACAAACAATATATTATAGATGGCAATGTCTGTCCATCCACCGCTTCAACATCCGTTGGATGGATTGCCATTAAATGTGATGAAATGATTAAATGAGGATGAATTAACTTCCACACTCATATCTGCCTTAAACTAGCCAGTTTAGGATACCATTTGTTGGCTTGTTTGTTCATTTCAGCAGTTGCTAAATCTGCTCATTTGTTTAAGCCTTTGTATGTTTTATGATGTGAGGGACAACAATTATTTTTACTAAAAAGGTTGACATCTGAATTTATCTATGAGTGCTTTTTAAATTATTTTCAGTAAATTCAGTTACTGGGGGATATTCTCAATCAACATAACTTCTGGGCATAAGCATGTCAGCATCGCAAGGTCATCTTCTCTGGGCATATTTTCCTTAAAGTTTTTCAGTGTTTGTCCTCTATTGTCTGACTCTTGTTACCTCACCTGAGAACACAGTCAATCCAAGTTTAGGAGACCCGACAGGCATTTGTCTGACACTAACAAGGCCTGTATTCATCTGGCCGCTGATATGAACCATTTAATAGCCAATTGCTGTGTAAGGTCAAGGGAGTAAAGTGATTAGAGGGACTTGCATTAACAAAGTCTCATGACTGACGACTAGCTGCCTTGTAATCATCCATCATAGCTCCTGAGCTGGCCTCATCATTGTAGGAAGACTGGCTTTATTTATGTTAGGAGTAACACATGCCCTTCCTGTCTATGCTTCAGGTGTGACGAGTGCCGGCTCTGCTATCACTTTGGATGTCTAGACCCCCCACTGAAGAAATCCCCCAAGCAGACGGGATATGGCTGGATCTGCCAGGAGTGTGACACATCTTCCTCCAAGGTGAGTGTGTACTTTATGTGTGCTCAGTTAGGGTAGGGCTAGCCGGCTTTACCGCTTTCATAATGACAGTATTTTGAAATCTGTGTATGTACTTTTTGTTTTACTTTTTTTCTGCAGTGATAGCGCTCCCTACATTGTTGGATTTTTGTTGGATTTGTTTTGTAACAACTGACAATGTTGGTACTGTTAATCTATAGCTAAAAATACAGTCAAACCATGAATTGCTCCTTCTTTATTGGTTGAATCAACTGAATTAGAAACAATATTGGATTTTAGGTCAGTGTAACAGCCAACAATGATGACTTTGAATCCATTTTGACAGTGGTTTGTTGGTACATATGTGGTTCTTTTCGCCAAATGGGATATATCGTGGCAGTCACAAATTAGCAATATATTTAACTCAACTACAACTGGGAATCAGCAGTTTTTAAACACACACTGACTATGAACTATATAACCTGATAAAGGTTTTGGCTTTACAAATTGTAGAAGAATGTAGTAAGTGTTGAGGTCACCAATGGATTTACCTCGATTTATGACAGCCCGGTCTTCTGACTTCATCAAAACTCAACTCATGAAAGAGAGACACTGAGTTAGACACTTTCCTTTTTTATAATCCACAGCACTGAGCTGAGGAGCCTGACAACAACTCAGCAAGTGTTGAAATACAAAAACAGGTCGAGACCGACTTCCACACACACAAAGACCCAACGTTCCCACCATAAGCAAGCAACTCCCTTTTAACAGGTAGAAACCTCAAACAGAACCAGGCTCTAGGTGGGCGGTCATCAGCCTCGACCGGTTGGGTTGAAAAAA
>JAVQJL010096827.1:0-20395 GCA_036024295.1 Nannoperca obscura
AATAGAAACGTCTTTCAGCGTAGGTCCCGCCCACGGCATGAAGCTGAACCGGAAGCACAACTTTTAGATTCGCAAGCAAAACTTTTAGATTCGCAAGCAAAGCTTTAGGGTTTGAAAGCTAAAGTTTTGAGTTTGAAAGCAAAAGTGTGGAAAGTTTATCTCTTAAACCACTTTTTTTGACTGTTTTAAAAAGAAACAAAATTCTCTCCATAAAGATCAGTGAATGTCTTCGTTGACGCACAGCTCTGCACTCGTAGCTCGGAGTAGATGGCGTGCCCCTTTGACTTCTGTAGTCATAAAATTAAAAGTCAAACAGCAAAAACCTAGAGTTGGATATTCCAATTAATTTATTATGTTTTAAAATTTCCCAAAAAATGTTTCTCAAAATAGCAAACCACCGTTACCGCGTCTCACACCTGTATCAATTAGTCACACTTTTAAATAGACTATAGGCTACAGCGCCAACTGAAGGCCACCATTAAAATGGCTCCAACAGTCTGCTTTACCACATACTTGATGAATTTATTGACACTATATCATCCAGCCCTGGTTTATATATTGTATGAAAGAAAAATGTGATAGGAAACTGCTTTTTCAAAACCTCATGCTGGACAACTGTCACGGTTAAAAGACGATCTACAACACTACAACAGGACTACCACGTTGTTTGTCAGTGCACCATTGATGGTTATCTGCTTTCCCCTAGCGGCTGGTGTAGATTCACCAGGGTCAGCCTATTCACCAGCTTTCCTTGGCATATTGCATTGTGTACACGTATTATCTCATTTAGTATTATTATTTTTAGTTTATTTAACACTGTACAGATTCTTTTGATTTTAATGACCCTGTGTCTTTTCCTGACATTCTTTATAACACTGTTGTACTGTAGGATGTGTTTCAACATTGCAGGCTCTAAGGGCCACTGGTGGTATATTTCTCTTTTAGTGTTTTTTCATCAAAGTAACATCATACATTTATTCATTATAATGTATTTATTATTCAGTGTCTGATGACCTTTACTTGTTCCAGGGCTCAATAATTGGTATATTATCCTTGGACTTGAGTTATAGTATAGCAAAATGTACAGTAGTATGGACAAGAAGTCAAAAATATCACAGTATTTAATGAATTTTCAAAACAACTTGAGGCAGTTAAAAGTTCATCCAACATCTGTGTGACACAGACACAAGACCTGCCCTTTGTGAGCTGCACTTGGTATCTATGTCAAGGTTCCTGTTTGGAAAACACGATCCGAGTCCAACCCATGTAATGACCCTGTTGGGAGGAGCCCAAAACCTGCAGCCCTGAGCGAAAACTGCATCATTTATTGAGTGATCTTTCACCCTTGTCCCACACTAGTGGTGGATCTATAATGTCATGGAGACCGTAGAGAGTTGTTATAAAATAATCAATGTGCAAAGTTGTGTAACAACCAAGGCACTGGCAAGGGTTCTTTCAAGATGAACTTTGCAAGTATTTTCTAAACCTAATGCCTTTATGGCCTCCCGCAGTACCAAAGGTAACAGAACTGAACGTTCATGGGGTATTGGCAGGAAGAACAGAGCTGCTCTGAAGACACAAAACGGACTTCTCTTCTCTGTGGACATGTGAGGTTTCAAACTGATGATTCAGCCGTTTTCTCTCTTCCTACATTTAACATTTAACGTTCAAGATGGTTCATAGCCGTCGAACAAACTGTCACAAATGACTACGCACAAAGAAAGCATCAGAGGTTTTATTTGAGCTCATGGAGCATAGTTTTGGACACTTTTTTGGTCCCAAAGCCCAGGGTCCATGTAGACAGTGGTACAATGGATAGAGTGAAAAATGGCTGGACTTGATCTTTGCTACTGCTGCTCATAGTTGCACAATCATCCCCACAGGCATAGCAAAAAGTGGTAATTACTGAGACAGAAATAAAAGTTGAGTAAGAATTTAAAGATAATTTAAACAATTCTTGTTCTGTCTCAAGACTTCCTTACAAAACATAATAATAATAAAAAACATCACAGGGATGCAACAAAAATAAATTAAGCAATATGAGTACAACAAGTAAGGCATCAGGCAGGTGAAGAACAAATATCAGATGTGTACACTTAATCAATCTAGTTTATCTCAGAGGTAGAGAATGTCCATGATAAGACGACAGCAAACGTGACCAGCTGTTCAGTACATTTTAAGCTAGTGTAGACCAGTTGTGATACGGATTTGTCATCCTTTATACCAAGTGATTTAACATTTCTCAGTTTAAGTGGTACAATGTAACATATCAGGTGAAAATAATGGCAAAAGTTGCCAAAATGTATCAACATTCTCATAATATGTTTGCATAAACATGTTTACACAACGTATATAAGCACTTGCTATTAAGGCAATAACTCTGATGAAGTGCCATAAAGAAGACCAGTACTGAATGTGAATGGTAAGACTGGGATACTGACATCACCAGAACCAGCCTGGATCAAAGTAGAGGCTGTGCAGGTCAACATGTGTGTGATGTGCAGTTCAGGGGTCACCACAGCGTAGGAAACTCTATGTGAGTGAAGTCAGGGTCCTTCCTCAGCTCCCAGTATGTGTTGTTGCTCACCCAGGTATCATCCTTTGACTTCCTGTGGAAGCAGAAGAAAAGCGAGACAGTAGTGAAAACTGTGAAAAATAGCTGAGTGTGCTCAAAGTGAAAATTGTGACACAGACTGCTGTATAACGCTTTTAAGAGCACGTTCACTTTCCCAAAATCTAAATATTTAGGCCACCTGAAGAATTTAGGCTGATGTGTTACGTTGGTCTCCTCCAGGACTCTCCGTCTCTCTCTCTGCAGCTGTTCAATCCTCTGTTTCTGCTCCTCTGCAGCCTCCAAGCTCCCCTCCTCCAGCAGTCTGCCAGCCAGACACAGACACATTCATTATGCAAACATGGTAAAACATTAATCTTCAAAATGCATGTATAATCTTCGCTCATGTTCTTTTTGTTTCGCAACATTACAGTAAGATAACCCAATTATGGATAAATAGGAAAACACATAACTCAGGATGCTGAAGGACTAGAAGCAGTCATTTTTTACTTTGATGGCAAAGTGCTTCGTCTTTCTTGTGGTGCCTTGTGGCAGCAGTGTACAGTTCACCGAATTTTAAACCTTAAGAGCGGAAGCTAAAATTAGTTTGACAAACCTGAAGCCTCAGCAGTTAGCCTACTTACTATTCTTAACATGAGTTTTGATGCACCTATTTTTGTGTTATTTTGATCATAGGGTTGGGTGAGCATATTTCAAGAAAGCATCAGCATCAAGAGGACATGATCAGGATCCATGATGTCAGATTATTAAAAGGTGTGTTGCTCAGATATTCACTGACAAAGCATTGTTATTTATATCAGATGATAATTCTCTAGATTTAACTGTTTTGTTTAACCAGGTGTCTTGGCATTACTTAAGTGCATGCAAATGTATTTTTTTTGTTTTGTTCGTTTTTATTCAGTTTTCTTCCTCTTACCTTTGGTCCACACGTAGTCTGGTGTCTGTTGGTGGTAGCAGCAGTTTTAAGGACGGGTCCAGCTCGTTCAGTTCAGTAGCAAACTTGGTGAAACCATAGTACTGCTCGTGGTTTACAGGCATTGCATCTACAAATAACATCCACAGCATTAGATACTCTTATGGGGAGAGGTGTGTTGTAAAAAGGCTTTCAGTGCATTCTCATGAAAGAAACTTGTCATACTTGATCTCCAGATGCATGTGGCTGAAGGCGGGTCTCCACAGAAAACTGCTTCATGCCACTTTCCAAAGAGTCTGTGGATGACCTTCCCTTTATTATCTGTGATAGTTCCCTCCACCTCATTCACACTTGAATTCCAGTATTTGGCCTGAAATACATTGTGTTAAACAATAGTTATCTCTCTTGTATTGTATTATAAGTGACAATTCAGAGGTCATGATGACGTCCTCTTGCAGTCAGCAGGTGTTGCGGTTGTGTCAACCTTCCTGAACCATCCTGTGTGTGTTGCTGGGCTGGTGTGTGGATGCATAACAACTTCTGACATGTCTTGATTTGATATACTGCACAGCCTCAGGAGGTGGGGTGCACGCTAAAGCAATTAACCTTCTCCTCTCAGTAAAGGCTTCCACACATCAAACCTTGAAAACATTACGGGGTTCTTGCTGGCATTGCAGGTGAGGAGCACCATCTGTGGGGTTAAAAGGTTTATGGACTAATGAAGGGACTACAGCATTTACTTTGTCTGTGGGTGACTTATATATATGGAAAAAATGCCATTTCACTGCTTGGAGTTTTTTTTTATCAAACACGCCTGGGGTTCATAGAGGGATGCCTACCAACACAAGCATATGGCAAATGAGAGAGAGAGGAGAAGAACAAGTGTGCTACAGTACAAAGAATATACTTAGATATTGTGACTTATGAATCACTATATTTTACAGTAACAGATACACTTGACTGGAAGTGGTATGTAGGTGTAACACTAATCCTTGAGGCTGAATGCTTCTGCAGCGAAATTCAGAAATGTAACGGTTAATGGGCTAGTTGGGCTCCCATATGTTTTCTCCAATATGTCTCCATAGCCAGCGTGCTTGTTGACAGTGAAGCAAATATAAACTTAAGGTTTAAGAATTTATATTCTCCATTTCACTAATGATGGAAGACAAATCCGAATTTGGTGATAATGTATTACGAATCCAACTGGTGTTGTGAAGATCATATGACAGTCAAAGGTCAAATCATATGCTGAACTATAAATCAGCTCTGTGCATTTACATCAACTACACTTGGAATAGCCTTAGTGTTTTGAAGGTGCTATACAAATAAACATGTCTCGGCTTGCAGCACCTACCAGAGAAGCATACCTCACCCTTAAGTGGCACATTCACAAATAAAGAATTTATTATAATTATTGTGTAGCTCGTGTGCATAGCCATCCCTATTGAGAGAATGCTCACTGTGTGAAGGGCCACACCTTATTAAAGCCCCAATGGAGTGCTCAAGGGGGGAAACGTTGCATTAAAAAAGTTGTTGGTTGTGTTAATGGGAGTCATTAGGGTGGGTGCAACCCAGTATAAAGCTACTAAATATAAACTTTTCCATGTTTGCCTCACCTTAACAAAAGTGATCTTGCACTGACAGATATCACTGCTGGAGTTTCTGATGGAGATCTCCCCATAGTGCTCAATCCAGCGCTGCCCACTGAGAATGTTGTGAATACAGGACGTCACCTTGTTCCACTCGTAGTGGTCTCCAAATCTAGAAAACAAGGGAATTGAAAACAATAATCCTTATAAGTTGACACCTGCAGATATTGCTTCTTAATTGTCGTTTGTATGCATGTCTGACCAGGCCTAGAGTAAATGAGGCAGCAGAGACCCACCCCGGCAGAGTTACATGAGTGGTACCAACAGGAACAATCTCCATTGACTTCCCCCAGAACTTGTTCTTACATCTCACATCTACAAAATCATTCAGAAAAAAATAAATTGCACACATTAACATTCATCTTCATCTTCATTATTCATCATAACAATCTTTGCAGAGACTCACAATGGATCCGATTAATTTCTATAATATACTACCTTGCCAGAAGATGAAGTTTTTAGACTCAGCATGGCAAGCTGAGATCGGTGGGTGATGGCTGACCTGATGATGTAAGCGGGAACAAACAGCAGGGTTAGTAATTTGATTTAATTAATGTTTCCAGTGTGTCATTATTAAATTAATGTAATTATTGAATCTTTGATTGCACAGAAATTGGGATTTGTGCATACCTGCTCTCCAACAAATCGAAAGCCTTTATCTGGTCGGTCACATTCATATGTCTCTCCCAAAACGGGGTTGAAAGGCTTTCCCCCAGTTCTGTAGTAGCTGGATGCATAGCCAGATACAACAAATGTAGCCATGTATATCTGCACAAAGACAAACCAACACAGTTAGTACTTTACTAACTAAGTTAGTGCTTTATTTTTATTTTTATTACAGAAAAATGTGCCACCTCAACTGAGGTGGAGCAAAAAACATAATTGGCACATAAAATGTATCTTGTGATCAAATGCCACTCTGATTCTCAGCAGTTCTAATTTCCTCTTAATTTAATGAGCAGAGCAGCTGTCTGAATACTCCTCTAATAGTTGCACTGAGCCAAGAGATCACTGATAATTGCTTCAACATCATAATGGGAGGTCACATATTGGAGCTGGCACAGACTTGCTGCTTTTCATTTCACATTAATATACTGCATATTGCACACTTGTCCTTTATAACTCCACAGGCTGTGTCTCTACACCTCCCACACAAAAACAAATAAAACTTCTACCAACACACTCCATCACTTCATGCAATTGGGAGCAAAAATGAAACACTGAAAGAGGCAGAGCCATGCCATCTTCCTGCTGGAAATCTACAGACACAGATTAAGGTCTCTCCCCCATTTTGTTTAAGAAGCTGGGCTGGCACAAGCTGTATCACTGGATAATAATTCTGCCAGCAGACAGCCGGACTATCTCTTCCTGGCTCCTACAATCATGCTTGATAGTCAATTAAATCTGTAATTTGTCATTTTAAGCTTGTATTACAAATGGCATTTGTTTGGTGTCTGTATTGATGGACTTTTCTAGCTTCTGACACTGCGGTTAAAGAATAGTTTGACATTTTGTGAAAACACTCTAATTTGCTTTCTTGCCAAGAGTTACATGAGAAGATTGATACCCCTCTGTGCTGAATATGAAACCAGAGGCAGCAGGTGATCAGCTTGTCAAACTAGTCCTTTAATAAAGTTACTAACTTTAAACTTTTCTCATTTAACATGAACACCTCACATACACAAGCAGATGCACTCTCCAGTTTAAACTTTTGCCTAATTTCTAACTGCAAAAAGATCAATTTAAATCTTTAACAAATCAAACTTTTGCAGAGGTTCTGTCAGAGGAGACATTAACAGCTGAAAGTGAGCTCACCATACGTTCAAAAGGGTCCTGTGTGTTAGCAGCCCTGTCAAGCAGCTCGCTGTACTCCAGCTCCTCACACAGTCTCTGCAGAGTGTTGAGCGGCTCATTAAGTTGCACAGGCATCGCCACTTTAGACAGGTCTTTGCCAATGTTGTTCCTGAGGATGTTCCACAGGCTGATGGTGCTGTTGTTGGGGCTGGGCGAGGGCAGACACGATCTACGCTGACAAAGGACAGTGCCCTCTTCCACAGAGCCTGGGCACAGATGGCACAAGAGCTCAGGTAAGACACTATGGGTTCTTTGTGTGATAATATTAATATTAAGTAATTGTAATATTCGTAAGCCAGAGTACGAACGGTATTGTATTTAGATCATACTGTATGTCTTCATCACTTAGTTTACCTGAGTTTGGTCTCTCACTTTCTGTCTCGTTGCTGAAGTTGTCCATGGAAATGTTGTCACTAATGTCACTAATGTATGAGTCATCCTCTGATACCTAAAAAAAAACACATCCAGCCTTTAGCTAATAGATAATAGATACATTATTTATACCACCTTCAGAAAGGGGCTGGGCAGGTCTCTTTCAACATCCTGTCAGGTCAGCAGAAGATCTAATGCCTTGGAGATGAATGGTCCCTTAGGACCTGGTGGCAAATTTGCACTTCGGCATGCTGTAGTAAGTAATTAACTTTCATTTTCACATTCCCTCCGCTTCAGCTGCTAACCAAGCCGGCATGCTACATGAACACTGAAGGAAGAGGACACTGAAGTAACAGAGGGCAGACTTGTTTTATGACACATGTCATAAAAACTTTAAGATGATCTTAAGTTTAAAGGCATGATATTCTTTTAGCATTTTTTTACTTTTACATTTTGCAGACTGAAAGGATAAAATGTTGGATGATCAATTAAGAATTGCTGCTAGTAATTGAGTTTTAGACCCAATTTCTCTCAACGTGTCTCAGTAAAAAATTATTTAAGACAAATTAATCCAAACATCAACAGTAACTATAATTCCATTTTGCAGCCCTTAACTTCAGCGTTGACAGTTATTCCACTGGCTTATTCTAAATTACAAACACATCTTGTGAAACTGCTAATTGTAACAGACTAGCTCTCCCACTTACCTCATTTTCAGAGGAACTAGCAGACAACAGAACTTCTTGTGCATCAAAGAACTCGGACAAAGACTCTGTAATTGAAGCTCTGCTCTCATTGGACACTTGGTGAACGAGGGGACGGGATTCGTCAACAGAATTCTGTTTCTAGGAAACACAGTGTTCACAGCTATAATTAAGAACAAGAAAAAGGGCAACATCATCACAGCCAGGAGGGGTGTCACGGGGTCATTCAGAATACAATACAATCACAATGTGTGGATAATGACAGTATCACAACACACAAACATTTTAAATATGCAGTATATTGAAAGACAGTCATCTATAATACAGCACATTATCAGTTCAGTTCATAGATATTTATAGACAACTGAATTGAAACATTATGCACAGCAACATGTTAATGTGTGCCATCATTTGAGCATTTAACAGCCATAAACTGGCCAAGTGATGACCTTCTGAACACCTTAGAATTAAAATGTGTGTATAGACCAATTTCATAGACCAATAGACCAATATATACCAATAGACCAATTTCACAATATATTGAGAATATACTGTATAAATCAAAATGTATTTATAGAGACTGTATCACAATACTGTATTAATCATTAAGAGCCAGTCAGAAGTGCAAGAGCGCAACAAGTGTGCACACCCACTCTTGTGTATTCTTGCAATTCTGTCTGACATAAAACAAGGTGCACATTTAAAAGGGACTTATAAACAACTCAAAACAGGGTATAACCAATTACAAACATAAAGTATTTCCCACAGAACCACACGCTGAAGTGAGCACGCCCATGTATCCTTTGTTATTGCTGATGCTGATTAATTAGCCTGGAGATAATCCCAGAGGAGGGTGCATTAGTTTTGCACTGTGTCTTCAACAAATTTCCAGGGACACGATTAAGTAGATCAGCTCACACCCTCTGGTCAGCAAATCTTATTAAGCGAGCAAAGAGCTTCCTTCAGGAGACGATATGGCAGGTAGTTTAAAGTCTTCCCCTGAGCCGTGTGATGGTGAGTACACAACCACAGGACTGAGGGAGGAAGCACTTTCTTCACAAGTTTTTTGTTGAATTTGGATGAGAAGGAAAGGACAGCGCATTCATTCTGTGGCAAATTCCAGACCGGGTGGGATGAAAATAAAGACGGAGATAATAATAATCATCGTGATGGTGGGGGAAAGGGAGTAGAGTCACTGCATTCCCACACCCACCTGCACAGGGGCAGTGAGATTTATAAGTGTGGACTCTACGATGTGGGACTCAGCATGAATCTTGCACAGGCGCTCTCTCAGCTCACAGTTCTGGGCTAAAGCCTGGAAAAATAACCAGTGTAAACATTGGTAATAGCACACACCCAACCAATAATGCTCTCCATCCCTGATGTATGTTTCCCCTTAGCTAAATGCTCTCAGAAAATCAGGCATGTCATTTATATTAACTATAGACATGTATATTCACTGCAGACAGGTAGCCATGGGAGTCCAAAGTAAATTCCTCACCCATTGTTGAGACTTTGTGAGGTAGAGTAGGTAGAAGCCGAGTAATCAGGAAGAAAAGCTAACACCCAGCAGGGTATTTACAGTCAAAGGAATGTGTTGGTGTAGATAGCACAGAAGTTCTAATGTGGCAAAAGAAGTCAGCATGACAGTGTACATGTGCAACAGAAAGACAGAAAATAGAAAAGGCCTCTGGGTGGGAGGCAGCAGCCACAGGAAATATGACTGTTGAGCATGGTTCAGTTGGGCAGACTTCACACCAGAAGCTAGTGATCCCTCTAAGAGGCAAGTGGTGTGGAAGGACACGACATCTGAGAGGAGTGTAACAGCCTAAAAGAAAGTGGAATACCTAACCTATTTCTGCTGACTAATAACATTTCTGAGTCTGTGTGGGAGTGTGTGCCATTTCACATACCGTTGCCAGTGAGTTCTTCAAACCAACAACCTGTGGTGAGGTAGGAGGACATGTTTCGTGGTCCAGACATTGTTTTAATCGCTCTCTCTCAGATGTTAGTGAACTCAGGGCTGACTTCATGGTTGCATGCACTGCGATGACAAGAGAGAAAAAACAAAAAAGAGGGGAGCTTTAACTGCAAACCAATTTGTATTCATTTCAGAGCAGTGCAGATCCAGTGCATCTGTCACACCACGCTTCTGATGAAATGGAACAAGTGTTAAAAAATGCAGTTATCTCCTATCGCTCAGCAAGCCACTGTCTTTGTTTTATGACATTTATTTTACCACGCACTTCATAATCGGTGCTTGGCAAGCTACATTAGTGAATGTGCTGGCAATGTTAATACATCATTGTATTAGATTACGCCCATCACACATCCAGAGCTTCATAATTTTTAATGAGCATAAATTTGGCAATTTGAATGCCAGCAGAATAGACAGCTGTTCCCTCAGGCAACTTAAAACCCATTTTACAGATGTAGTGGGAATCGTGATGCCATTATGTAAAACATGAATCATTCTCAATCTGCCATGTCAAACATCATGCAAGTATCTGTATATAATTCCAATGAGGAGTGGCAGACAAACTCATTTAGACCCCTATTTTCCAATGTGTGTGGTTTAGAAAATGTAAACTTCTAACTTAGGGTACATCATCAGAATCCTAATGTAGAAAAACAGAGACAAACAAGTTTATCAGTAATTAGCAGCTGCCATTGCTGCACCATTGTCAGTTCCATTCACTAAAAACAACAACACCATGCCAGTCCAAGCCTACTGGTAAATATGACAGCAGGCAAACTTTTTTTGGGAAGTAACTGAAGCATCTGAGAAATGTGCACTACACTCTTACTTTACAAAAACACATCCTTAAAATCCTGAAAGTGTCATTCATGTTTATCAAAAATGTGTGTGTAAAATGACCAGCTCATAGAACTCTACTCACAATTGGTGGCAACACGGCAGAAGTCTTCCTGCAGCTTGGCCACGTCAAAAGGGGAATCTAGAGATTCAGGGTCGGCCTTGTCATTGCCAAGTGCAGCGGTGGAGAGGTTGGGGTTAGAAGCATGGAGGCGGATGGAGCCAGAGGAGATGCAGCTTGGTACCTATAATAGAGCAGGAGGAATGGAGCTTGGAGGGACTCGTGCTAAAAAAAGATTAATATGACCCCACTTCATTGTCACGTTACCTGCAGAGTTGTTTTGACATCTTTGTTGTAGTTTTTAGTGCGCCATTTCCTTGAAAGTCTCTTTTCCTTTTTGGGGCTGTCAAATGTTGATGCCTGGTGAACATAAGGGAACATGGAATGGCATTCATAGGAATGCTTTCATCACTGGCAGTGAGTAATATATTCTATATTTAGTAGCAAATCACAA
The DNA here is from genome assembly GCA_036024295.1 of Nannoperca obscura. Lineage (NCBI taxonomy): Eukaryota > Metazoa > Chordata > Actinopteri > Centrarchiformes > Percichthyidae > Nannoperca > Nannoperca obscura. The sequence goes on from JAVQJL010096827.1 coordinate 11,395, forward strand.
AAATAAATATTGGTGGAGAGGATATAATTAAAAATGATAAAAGACGAAACAAGACATTGCATAGTCATCATCAGAGTCATCTTGGAGTTTGGATGTTATTAGATGAATTTACCACACAGTTCCCAGACTTTATCGTGAATTGCAATCATCATGAAAATACCTGCTCTGCATGTAAATGTGAAAGGACCCTAAAGGAAATAAAGTGCTGACCTGAAGCGCTTGGATAGATGGAGCAGAATAGGTACGGTGGAGGACTTCCATACTCTGAAGCAGGTGGTTGAGCTCCAGCAGGTAGGCCTCACAGACTGACAAATCTGTGGAGAGTAGGATAAAAGATCCACATTGAGATAAGAAGGTTAAGAAATGGGAAAAAATCAAAGAAAGAGAAAGGGAAAGGATCAAAAACTCCCTGTACAGACTGTACAGAGAGCAAACAAACCTTAACCTACCGCCCATGAAGTCAATGATTCCAGGTGACCCAGGGAGACACAGAACTACGGATACAACAGTTTAGCAAGATACGGGTCTCTTCTTTTACCACCTTTTGAAGGAGCAGCAGGAGGACAAAGCTGTGCTAAACAAGTCTAACATACTTCACACAGCACCACAACCACAACAACTCCCAACTGTGTCTGCCTCGGAAAGAGGAGAAGGTGAGATAAAGAGAAGAACGTATCAAGTTGTGACGCCCGAGACTCTGATGTTCCTAGGAACAAAGGACAGGTGACCAAGCAGCTCAGGTGGACCGACGGAACACGCAAGTCACTCACTCGCTTTACAGAAGTTCCTGTCAGCAACAAAGCTCACTTCATTTTCCAAACTTTCTGGTTTAAAAAATCATAACTTCTCACTTAACAGTTGGGGGGAAATGTTGACAAGACAAATGATCAGAATCCTAATGAATGAAGACTGAAACAAACAGTTTGTATTTGTATTAACGGCTTCCTGTATTTATAAACAACAACACCATGCCGGTTCTATCTTACTTGCAAATTAGACAGCAGGCAGACAGATTTATTGGAAACAACTGAACAATTTGACAAATGTACAAATGAAACAGTTGGACTCACAAAGGTTGGATCTCCTGCCATGTTGCTAGCAACTTTATTTTAACTAGGTGGCTGAATTGAACACGGCATAATTATTTAATATTTTTCAAACATTATTCATAATTATTCTCAGGTTGGATTTTCTAACAAAACAGTAATTATAATATTATAAAATATTATAATGATATTACAAAAATGTGTTTAGCATTTAACTTGAAATGTCCAGATGTCTAACTTATCCACCATCACAAGAATGCATATTATAGCATAAGCTTTCTTTGGTCACCAAATCTCAGCCAAATATTTTATCATCTTGCATAGAAACCAAGAGACAGGAGGGAAGTCACATACATTGTATAAAATCAACAAAAGAAGTAAGAAGTGAAAAAGGTACTACTGAGTGTCAAGAAATCCACAAATCACGAGAGACAGCTCTGTTGTCTCACCTTTGGAGCACTTGCCCATGTCGTCAGATGACTGGAGCCAGGCTGCTACTTTGGCCTGGCTGTTGCAGCTTAAAGGGAAGGCGGCTGCAGAATGCACGGTGGACTGCCTTCGTATAGACATACACTGCAATAGCAAACAGGCCCAAAGGTCAGTCCAATAACATTTTGCTTCCTTCATAAAAAATATTCAGTACGTGGGCTATACCTTTCCCTATAGTGAAATAATCATATTTATGAGCAGAAACACAGCATTTAGTGAGTTTCTACTTTAAACAGACCACATAGTTTTCCATAAAAGTGCGTGGTGTAGTGCAGAGGTGAACCTTTCTGATAGAGGCACTCTCAGCCACACCAGGGGAGTTGGGGGAGGGGTAGTGGGGATAGTAGAAGGACTTCTCATTAGGGTACATGGCAATCTCATTTTGCCGGTAGAGCCGATGGTGACGCAGCTTGGACACCCATTCATCAAACAGCTCCTGTGACTTAATCTGTAGAGCAGATAGCACAATCAGAAATCAACACAGACAAGGACAAGTAAGGTGGAGGAGGCGGAAAAAACACACACAGGTACCGTAATTCTCCCTCATCCACATATACAATGACATGAGGTCAATTTATTGTTTCGTGAATCAAATGGGAGTAATCAGATTAATCCCTGTTTTAACCCCCCTTCTGTAAGTCTGTGGAGAATGCCTTATATTCTTCAACCTTGCATTTTACCTTCAGGTGATAGATGTTTTCCTCTGCATCAAGATCGATGCATTTGGCTTTCTTCTTAATTGCCATGACAGAGAGACCCACGTCGATGCAGCCATGCAACTTCCCTTTCTCAATCTGCAAGTGAAAGTCAACACACAGCCACACATGTTATCGGCATATTGGACTGGAGATAATAAAAATGCAACAGGATGCTCCTAAGTTTTAAAATGCATATTTTCTATTCAGTGTTTAAATCAGCAATAATAATCCTTTTATTGGCTCAGCCCTGGTCAAGTAGAGCCTCTGCACGGCTGGAGATTGGCAGGTAAAATGCCCAGTGTCATTCCCATCAATGACAATGACATTGTGAGGGAATGAAGTGCTCTGTAGTCTTCTGTAACTGACAAGACCTCATAGTGTGCAGCCAGCAGGTCTTTGTACTCACATCAGCACTGCACTTGCCATACTTCAGGATGCCCTTGTCCAGGAAAAAGTATCTCTGTAGGGAGAAGGGAGGACAATGAGCGAATGAGATGCAGCCGGAATGATATGCAACATCCCTGATGGCAAGTCTGAAGTCACTGTTATGACTGTGTGATCATGACAGCCTCTTGTTAATGTATGTTGTTAATGTCTCTGCGAGATATTTGTCATCCCAGGCTCTTGTCTGCCTCTATTACTCTTCCTCTCACTCTGTTGCAATCGTTCTCCTCCACTCTCTTCGTAAATGTGATTCTTGGTGCTCTTACTGTACATCACCAGAAAGCACAAAGATCTGCAAAGCTCCCACTGTAAGTCAATACTAAATGTATACAGCTCTAATAACCAACAGGCCATCAGCTAATGCATCTGAGAGATACACCAAGATCTCTAGGCACTATCATCTCAGTGAAAGCTTTTAGACAGAGCATGAACAGGCACCAACCCAGGTCACAAGTGACCGAATAAGCTTGTTAATTTACTTTAAAACACAAATGAGTCATGTCAGCAGATTTTGTGTAATAGGAACCTGGAAATCGTAGGTTTAAACCGGGAAATGGAAACGACGTTCAGGTGACAAGTACGTCTAAAAATAGGACATGAAGTAGATCACTCAGAGATTAGTAAGTGTGAGGTAACGTGGGTCATTTAAGGACCTCGCAGGTGTTGGATTATACCTTATGCCAGCCCTTCATGGGCCACTTTCTCCTCTTAAGCATGTAGCCCTCCTGTTTCTGAGGCTCCAGGACATTGCTGAAGCCTCCGCGCAGACCCTCCACTATTTCCCAGCTGTCCTGTGGGCACAAATGATTTATGAGAACTCTGAGATGATAGAAAGACATTAACAGACACTCAAGTTGTGCACACACCCAGATGCAGATCAAAGTTGCCAGGAGGCTTTGGAACATAAAATAAATGAATCATCCACACCATAGAGTCAATGTCTGAGTCAAAAGAAAATTGTAATTTGTGGCTGTTGATGCTGTTTAGATTTCCAGTCTCTCTTTTGGTGTAGAGTCAGTCAGTCAGTGGGACGGGGAGTGGGCGATAAGAGTTTCACTGCTGAGGGAAAATGAAGCTCTGTGAGGTTTGGTGTCCAGTGTGGGGCTTTACAGACTTTCACCTCATGGTCCCATTTACAAAATTAGCTTATGTGTCTAAGCTAATGCTTCACAATAATCATTTCTTGACTGAGATTAGAACGCTCAAATCTAAATCCCCTGCAAATGCAGAGATTAAGATGATATTTCATCACAGACTAATCCAGATAGCTCTGTCATGTACTTCAGCAGTGCAAATTCCAGGAAAGCAGCATAAACAGTATAAACAGAGGTTCTTGTGATGTCTCTGTGGACGCATAATATTGCATAATTCATGGTTTATGCTGCTTTTAGCTGAATTCTTTTGTTGATAAATTGATTTTGATGCATAGTTTAAAAAGGCACTCCACAGATTTTACACATAAAGGTCAGTTTACGCGTCATAAGTAGTACTACTTAGGCTGTAAAAACAGCTGTATAATGTATTTTGTGGCTCGAAAGGGGCATTTCAAAAGTCAGAAAAAATAACCCAGAAAGTTGTGTTTATACGGTTAGATTCTTAGGTCGATAGGATGTGTTTGTTATCTCAGTGAGTCCCTGACTGTTTCAGTATATAACAGTTCTGGCTAAACAAACTGTATCAGTCAGGGAGGCTGACTGCTGGAGGTGAAGCCTTCTAAAATAAGCCCCTCATTTCCGAAGAGGGTTGGGGGATGGAGAGGGCGTGGCTTGTGGGTTGTTCTCTCGCTGAGTGCTTGTCACAGCTCCCTCTGACAAAGCCACACAGTGAGTCATTGTCAGGCGGTGCCTGAGCACTTTTCTTCAAGGTCACAAGATACTTTTAGAGAGAAAGCAGTGACAACTGACAGGAAGACATATGTATTAACAGGGACAGCTCTCAGCATATGAAAATTGCAAATCAAGAATGTTAATAATGTGCGTCTTGCTGCAGCTTTAAGATGGTTTGTGTGAAAAATGAGCCATGTCCTTCCAAAACCAAAACATCAAGTCACATACAACAAATAGTATGTTATTACCCATGTTTAAGTGTTCAGAAATATCAGTTAGTTGAGAAAATGGATATCACTCTCATATCTGTACTGTAAATATGAAGCTAAGCATTCTTTAGCTCAGCATAATGACTAGAAACAGGGGGAAACTGCTAGCCTGGTCCTGGTTCTGCAGATTTTGTTACTATTGTTGGCACCCACGCACCAAAACAAATTCCTTGTATGTGAATTCATACTTGGCAATAAACCATTCTGATTCTGATTCTGATTCTGATTCTTTTTGATCAGCTAAGCTAAATTAGCTAAGATAATTGTATCCTGGCTTTCGGCAAGAAAGAAAATAAGCATTTTTCCTTGATTTCAACTATTTCATTGAGAAATACTTATTTGAATTGAAACATTAACTGACCAATGGTTAATGAGACATTTATGCTCTGTCAAGTATAAAACACAGTGACATTTTATGTTTATTAACGTGAACCATGACAATCTCCATTTTGGATTTCCTTTGAGGGAATGTTAATAAGAAATGTATGGGTGATGTGAAACTCCGGTCCAAGCACATTAAGACTTTGGATGTTTGAAACTGTATTTTATAGGACTATTTCTTCATGTGTTTGTTCCAAGCTTCTTTGCTAATGAAAACATTTTTTCACTCCCTGTATTTGTTGTTACTCTAAAGTGATGGACCACTTGTGTTTGTGTATCCTGTAAACTTTATGACTTTCATTTCCAAGCGGAAAAGCTGTTGCGGGTAATGAAAAATGTATGAGTCTGCGGCCTAAAGATAAATGCTCAAGGCAAATGCAAGAACAGTTGATTCATGGTGCTAACATCTTCACCAATTTGTGTGGGAGAGAACTACCTGTGAGGGAATTTTAAGGAAACTGCTGTGGTCTGAGACTGAGGCAGTGACGGAAACTCTCTAATAGAAAAAGTTTTTCTCAAGCTGGCATCATTTAGTCCCTGCTGCTGAAGATATAAAATGTAAATAGAGGCTCAGATGAGGCTCTCTCCTCAGGCTTGTATTTATAAAGACCCAAACAGAGCCTTGCACATCTGAGAAAACCACAAGATCTATTAGCTAAATAGATCCTGTGGTGTGGTTAAGGTATTTGTTGTCAGATCATTCTCATGATCTCCATGACGCAGAGAAATCCCTGAGGACTGGCAGTTGTTTTATTTACAATATGCAAACTGTATATGCGGAGATAATGTGACCACAGAGACTTATTTAACCAGTGCACGATGGACCCGGATGTTCGTTAGTGATGTGCGTCAAGTCCTACAGTGTCTTCAGCTGGCCGTGTGTTACCTGTCGGCTGTCATGTTTGGACGAAGAGCTGCTGTTGCTGCGTGAAAGGGAGGATATCTTCTGTGACATGGCTGAACTGCGCTCCTCTGAGCCCATCTCGCTGCAGACTGGTCAGTGCAGGCTACGACTGGAGTACCAGGAACATTCCTCTACTAAGAGAAGAAGGGGTGGAGTAGGAATCAGGAGGAGAGGGGGTGGAAAGAAAGATGGCTTTAAGAGGCAAGCCCTTTAAAAGCCTTGTTGCTCCGTTTCACTGAAAAATGCATTAGGTTATTTAGAGTGATTAGTTTTTCCATCTTCAAGTAGCAGAATATGAGATGTAATAAGAAAAGCTGCACAGGAGAGTTCTCAACATCAGCATACGAAATTGACTACACATAAATTGATCTGCAAGTGAAGAGACTTAAGGTTTAAATTATTCATATCTTACCCTTACAGAGAGTGATGGATTATCAGCATTTAAAGATCATATGAATTTAAAGCGCCGACTAGAAATGTGTGGTAGCAATAATGCAATTGAAATGTGCTGCTATACAAGCAAACATCCTTCAGAAGTTTACATAAGGAAAGCTAAAGAGCTATTATCAGCAAAATGTACTTGAGTACATATATAAATAAAATTGAATTGAATTGAATTGAATATATTATGATGCAAAATTGCCCATTTTAAGCTGTTAAATAGTTTTATAGTTCAAATAATCATGTAGTTAATGGGCAGGAAATGAATTGTCAACATGGATTAATTGTTCAAGTCATTCATCAAGCCAAAATGCAAAAACCCTTCTGACTGTTGGCTGGAAAAAACAAGACACTTTAAGATTCCACTTGATGCTCAGGGAAATTGTAACTGACACTTTTCTTTATCTTCTAAAATTTCTCGGACTAAATAATAATGAATGAATTGAAAGAATAGTCGATAGTTTCATTTTATTATTTTCTATATACCGTTTCATATTATTACTGATTCATTAATATGTAAGCAGCATTTGAGGATGTTTGAACTACTGTTGGGTTGATCTTCTAAGATTATTTCAAATCTCAATCTGCATAGTACTTGCAGCCATCAGATAAATGTAGTGGAGTAAAAACTACAATATTTCTCTCTGAAATGCGGTGAAGTACAAAGTAGCATTTAACAGAAACGTACTAAAGACTTAAGTAAAAATACATAGTACACTTATGTACACTCAGTTAAATATATATTGTTGTGTCGATAAGTGTCAGCTCTTTCTGAAGCTGAATTTCCAGCCGTGGTCCACTATTTAAGTAAATAACATTGAGTGCTGGCTGATCTCACTCCACAGCAGCTCAGTGATGGGGGAATAAAAGGCGAAGATGAGATGTGAGCTCATCAGAGAAATCTAATATCATCACTTCAACAGAGTGTGAAAATAACTTGGCCCTTTCATAGGAAATAGCAACCCTCAGTAGAAACCAACTGCTACACTTCACACTAATTGACATTATGTGCCTGGTCTACCACGTCAGCACACACACACACACACACACACATTTTGCTAATGCATTGTGAGTGGCAGTTTGTCATAGTGCTGATCAACAACTAGGCTTGTTGGAGTAAATCATGCTGGTCCACAAGGAAACCAGCAGAAGGTCATTAGTTAAGCTTTACTGAGGATGCATAGTTTTAGGACCGCTGGGTCTGAGTTCATCGCTGTATTAAAGGACCATCTGTGAGATTCTGCCTAAGAGACAAGGTCATGATTATATTTTGGTCTCAATTTTGTTTTCTTTGAATCACAGCAATGCAATGTTTTTACAGTTTTGGTTGGTGCTAAATAAGAATGTGTTCTAAAGTGTTCATTAGGTAATATGTTAGAAAAGTGTAATATTATTATTACTATTACTATATACTATTAAAAATATTTTCCCATATGATTATATATTGCAATATGGCAAACATTGTACATTAGATTATCAAACTGATATTCAATATAGGGCTGCAACTAATGGTTATTTTAGTAAATATATATTTTTTTAACAATTAATCCATGAATCATTTAATCTATGAAATGTAAAGAAACATGGTGAAAAGTGCCCATCACAGGTTGTAAGAGCCCATGTTGACATCTGTAACATTCTTGTTTTATCAAAACAACAGAACGAAACCCAAATCAGTTTTATTTACAATGATACAAAACAGAGAAAAGAAGCCAAACGACTACTTGATGACACAATGTGATCAAGTTATCCCAGTTCCTCATATTGTTGAAAAACTTTAACACTAAAACAAAATGTCTAGCTCAACTTGTGGTCTGTGCTCAAGTTAGAAACCACTTGGGATATTCTAACACACTATCACAATATGGTACCTTGTTGAAAACACTGAGCAAACTGTTCATCCATTGATGAAGGCTGTAGAATGTTAAAAGCTCTGGAAAAACCTAGTAAGTTAAACTTTTTTTTTTGTCAATCACAACAACGTCTCCTGCCGGCTCGGACCTAATCAGACACGACGCGTGTTGACAACCACTTTGAAGCAGGAGCAAGGTTAATCACATTACCTGCTCTGCATCCACGAGCTTTGTGCTGCATTATGGCCACAGCCTCTCATGTTGGAGAGACAAAGGCATAGTCATGTGAAACCTCCGTCCTTCGGCCAAGCCTGCACCACCGCTCTGTGGGCTACAAGCCGCAGTTTACACTGACAGAGCACTGTGCCCAAAATGCAGCCGCAACAATGGATCAAAGAGACACAAAAAGATGACTCCAACAGCAGGACGGCAAATCTTGCATATTTTGTCAGCTCAATTACAGCTGAATTTATTCAACCAAACCAGGACAGAAACAAACTACTGACTACAGATTTATGAGACATTGAATGTCATTTATCTACAGTATCTGTCTGTCTGTCTATCCATCTATCTATCTATCTATCTATCTATCTATCTATCTATCTATCTATCTATCTATCTATCTATCTATCTATCTATCTATCTATCTA
>JAVQJL010096840.1:0-13963 GCA_036024295.1 Nannoperca obscura
CACACACACACACACACACACACACACACACACACACACACACACACACACACACACACACACACACACACAAATAAATAGAAATTTAATTATTTTAATACAAACATTTGAACGTCAAAACAAGACAAATGAATGTCAATTAATTACAACATGACAAACACGTCTAAGACACTGTTGCTGAGAAATTTTGCCTCGATGGCACAAATTACATTTTAAGTCATTTAACATGTCAAGTTTCAAATAAGCTTTCAGGCAAAGAAAAAAACACATTTGAAATCTAGTGATAAGAAGCTATGTGTTTGAAATATTATATTCATTATATAAATATGTTAAATTGATTGGCACTGTAACAGATTTAGTAGTCAATATTGCCACAAATTTGGGCCTCAGTACATGACAGTCTGAGCTCATTTGTGGATGTATGTAATTGTTTTATATTTCGGCCTACTTTCTCTAACTTGACATATAAGGTGAATGCGAAGACATTTCAACAATAATAAGCTGTTGCAATGTTACCAATCCAGGAATGACATACCTTGCCGTCCTCCCAGTACAGTGCCAGACACTGGTCTCCAGGTTTCCAAGCCTGTTCCACAAAATGACTTTTCTCTGGTCCTCGAGGACCTTGACCTCTTCCTTGTCCTGACCTTCTTTTAGGTCCTGGGTAATTAGAAATTATTTTCTTGGGGGGCGGCTCCCTGTTGGGGGGACAAAATGAGTTTTGTGGCTTGATGGGACCAGTTCTTTTGTGTTCCATATCTCCATTTTGGAAATGAGAAGAATCCCCTGTCACGATTCGACAATCCCGCGATAACCCCACTTCTAGGGACGTCCCTGAGGTTCCTCCCCTCACGTTAAAGTTTGGTGGCCCACTATCTCTTTGCCGGTCAAGGGGGTCTGAGTTTGGCCGGTCAGTCTTCCCTTTGCGCCTGCTGTTGTTGGGTTCTTCAATTCTGTCTGTACGTTTATTATTTCCTTTTCCATCCAGCTCACTGCTTGCAGAATGAGTCAGTTTAGGTGGGGGTACATTGTCTTTTACCCCTCTCCTGTGAGACGGTCCAGCCATGCTCCCACCACCACCACCACCACCACCATCTCCATTTCTGGGTCGTTGTTGGAAAGATCCACTGAACTCCATCTGCTGCTGAGGTTCTTTTGACCGCGTGAAAGTAGTTGCGAAGGATGAAGGAAAAATCGGCTCATCTCGCATCTCTCTCCTATCATTTTGCGGTCTGTCTGATGTGCCTCGTGACCATCTCTCCTGGCCTTTCCACTGCTGGGCTTGAGCTGATGTTTGGGAGGTAGCACAGTTAGAGAGAGGCTCCTGGCCAGGTTTGGGAAAATCAGTGTCTCTGTGGAAGCGAGGTGGTCGGTCATTCCTTTGTTGCCTATGGTCATTATGCGAGGAGAATTTGGTCTGAGATGTGTCTTTGGAGTAATAGTCTGAATTGGAGAAATTTGCTTTACTCTCATGTCTCTGAGGTGCCTGGCTCTTTTGCTCTGTGAAAACAAAGCAAAAAAAAGAGTGGTGTAATCGACATCTATGTCAAATTATAATAAATAATAGAAGGAATATTGACAAGACCACATTACCATGTGTCACACACAGTTATACAATAACGATTAAATATTACTAAAAACAGTAAACAAATGCATGAAGGGGACAGTAGAAAATAGATGACCAAATATCATCAACAGAATCACCAAAGCATAAAACACAATAAAAATAAATAGCATATAAAAAGTGTGTTCATGCCCCGTCAACTACAGCCCAGTGCTGCATTGGTCTTTCACACTAGCGCTGATTTCAGGCATTCAAAGAACATGTCTTAATTCCCCTCAGCTCACGACAGACATCCCCCATATTTAAAATTACAAATGTGTTTCTTGCTAAAATGCAAATGCTTGCTAGAAAATTAAAGCATGATGGTCATGGACCTGAGAGAGGTGCCACGGCAGTTTAGAATGGAAACCGGACCAGTTCACCCACCATCAATGGAGAAAACTCCCATCTTGGATTCTAGAAAGTCAAACAGAGTGCTTGGACCAGATGGTCTTCCCCCTGCTCCCTCCTCCTCATCTTCATTTCGGGACCTGCCTCTTCCCCTTCCTCTGGCTGAGAAGACATAACCAAAAATTGAATGTGTGAACCTTCTAGCCCTGGGTGTCTACATTTAAAGTATGTGTGACAAGTCTAGTGAAAATCATGTGTTTTTCAAGGAGTATATTCAATATATTCAAGTATATTCCCAACCTTGAAAACATGAAGTATGAAGCATTTTCCAAACTTTCAATACTTTGTAGGAACCTTCAATATAGGAACACTCCTTAAAGAAAACATGAATTTGAAAAGGTTAATATTCTGTAGCTAACTAAGAGGATTAAACTTTGCAGCAATAAAAAAACGATTTAAAAAAACAGTCCCTGCAGTACCACACGATGAAAAGAAAAATAAAAGATAAAAATGTTATTATAAGGCAGTCAGTGTGATGGAACAAGTTTCAAGTTGCTGCAGGTTGATTTTCAGTACTGAAACAAATGCAAAACAATGACTGCAGGTAAAGTAAAATATCCATCTTAAACCTTACGATGTGCTTGGGAAAATAGTCAACGGTAAAATGTGTATGCAATTTGTGGTAAATGGACGAAAACTAGCAAAACTGCCACTGTGGACCTTTAACTAGGCTGTAGGTGATTCCCACTGCATTTAGAGGACCTCCACATCACTCCCCCAATCTCACTTCTCTGTAAAACACAAAGTGTTTCACTCTATGGGGCATTTTTTCAAGCCGAAGGTGTGTGTGTGTGTGTGTGTGTGTGTGTGTGTGTGTGTGTGTGTGTGTATGTATGAACCTCTGGGTTGAGGCCTGTTAGATTCAGCAAAGACAGGGCCAGGTCTGCTCCCAGTAGATCCGGTCAGTAGGCTGTTTAGCGCCACTTCTAGGTTGTTGTTATTGTCCATTAGAGCCTGCCGAGCAGCCTCCCTGTTAAAGCCCATCTCCATGATGTCTCTGAGAGCACGTTCATCCACCTATGCACAAGACATAATGAGAGAAAGAAAAAAAGGATATGAGGTATATAATGTATCGGAGAGGGGGAATAGACATACGGATGGATAATGTTTGTTTGGTAATATTAGACACACAAGTACGGTTTGTTGTGACAGACAAAGATGAACTGAATGGAGAGTGGAGAGAGTAAAAAAGACCCACAATGAATAACCCCTTTTAAAGTGGGCCAGACATGGGTATCGTGTGAGTTCATTTTTAGGTTTGATTAGTAGTATTAGTATTCAAGTTTCATTCAATAACACAGTACCGAAAAAAAGCCAGAGACTGTTCCATCCGATTTATGTGTTCAGCCCAAAGATGGCTTAGTTCTCCCTAAAAACTGGCACGTCACAACACAAGGTTAGACAAATGGACTGCCACTTCATTGGAATATCTGACCAAACCTCTTATTTAGATTTCTACAATATCATAATCAATGCCTCAGTCAGTCTATGAGGTCCGACCTTCACATTGATTTGTTACAGTAAATGGAGGCTTGTTAAATCATAATTTCAACACAGGTGGCTTTTCATGACTGACTTATATTAAACAGATTTTACAGGTTTGGACCAAGTTTGTCTTCTCACCAGCTCGCGATAGTTTCCATCTTGTCTGCTTTCAGTTCTTTCGATCCGGTCTTCACGTCTCCTCTGCTGGTATGGGTCTCTGCCCCGGAAGGAGGAAGCAGCACTGGATAAATTACTGCCGGCATTTCCTCCACCACCAAATGTGCGGGGACCCTAACAAGTACAAGAACATGTAGATCAATAGAGCTGTGGGGTTGGAACAATAAAGGCAACGCAATAAACAGTACTTTGTAGCTGACTACGTAATTATGATTTTTTATTTGAAGAGCTACCCAAATGTCCAAAGCAATCAAGATTAAAATGTCAAAAAGGAGCATGTATTTTTAAATTGAGGCCAAATGACAAACTACAAATCGATGGGAGAAACAGCTAAACTAGTTAACGTGGCCAAAAAAGTGGTCCTGAAAATCAAATGTCCGATATTATTACCATTTGCTGTCTAAGACAATTACAGTATAGTACTATAATAGACAGAGTCTATAATACACAATATATTATAGTATGACAAAGCTAATTATTGTGAATTACTTTAAGATGTAACAAAGATGTTAAACAGATATGTAACCGTGATAAGGGTTTACATGCCTCTTTGGTCTTGGCCACCTCAGCAATGGCTGCCGTCCGCTGCTTTTCAAACTCATCATTCTCATCAGCATTTTTGAGCACACTTTGAGACTGGAGGGTCTTCCTCTGGTCTAGTTCTCTGCTGTCTACTTCCTCCTTCCTTTCACACTTCTACAGGGAGAAAATAAAGAGAGTAAGAACATGTTCTCCTCAATCGATTTTAGTTCCTTAAGAAATGGCATCAATGCACTTTACATTAGAACACTAATGAAGTCACCTGCAGTGTTTTTAAACTCTTTAAGATTTGTTGTAGTAACCAATAGCAACCCAAAGCCCAAACTGCCTCCCATGTTTTGAAGCTCAACTGTGAAGTGTATTGTTTCAAAAGTAAACAGTCTCATTGGGAGGAATGAGATGGAAACTCTTCCTGCATGCCATCCTCGTGATGGCAGTAAGTGATGATTCAGTCATAGAAATCCCAGCATGATAAGTGATGGGCAATCAGAAAGCCTGAGGTGACTTATCTAAAGAGAAGGAAAGTGGGCAGCTGATACAAAAGATTAAACTGGCCTCATAGGTAGTGTAATGAAGGAGGAATGACACCAGAAGTATCATGCAAATGTGGAAAACTTGCCAATGACTTGTTAATGTTCACATGCCAACTGTATTTGATGTTAACTAAGGTCACCCAAACTACAAAAAAAAAAAAAAACGGGGCCCTATTTTGGTGGTGCAATGAGCAGCACAACGCTGTGACCGTTTTTCTCCTGACTTTAAAATGAGTTTTGCCCGGCTGTGTGGCATTTTGGTTCCAAGCACACGGTGCACAGGTGGTGGAGGAGGACAGGCGCAAAACAGATTCATTCACATGAGGCAGCGCAAAGCCAGTTGTTGGTATTTTGGAGTCTCAAGACTTCGCAATGAGAATAGATGACTCAGAACCGCTTCTGTTTCTGGCGCAATGTCTTTTTGCCAGTCTGGTGATTTTTTCAACAAGAGAAACCAAAATACTTGCTGCAAATGAGCAGCAATGACAGAATAATGTTTATAATGTAAATAAACTAATTGAATTAAACACTAAACATTTAAACTGGCATCAACAATGGATGTTTAATGTAGATAAAGCTGGAACGCCAGTAAATCAGTCTGCACCATGCACTATAAATGAATGATTGACAGTATCTGTTGTTCACAGCTGCTGTATACTGTATGAAAAGCATCTCCTTCAGTCAGTTTATTAAATACCTGCAGCCATCTGAAGGCAGCAGGACAGATATGTTGATAACTCTGCAGTTCCCACTTTCAGAAATGCCGTGCCAGAGCGCAGTGCCATTACGCACGACCTACCGCCATGTTTACCTTCATTAAATCATGTGAAAATGACACCAGGCTGCTGCAGAATAACCACACACGCCTCTACAAACATCCGTCATCCGACACATCGGATTACAGGAGATCATTAATCCTGTGCGTCACAGCCTGCTCTCAAAATTTTATTAAAAAACTATTTCAGCGGTTCATGACATTTTATTCTTGAAGAGCATTACGGTTCAAACACTGCTGTGTTACATTTTAAAATATGATGTGACATTTTACAACATGAGATACAGTAAATTATGGCAGTTTGACCAAATAATTTTTAATAACTATTTGTTTCTATCGTGATAGGACTAAATAATGTAACACACCAGCTGCCTTTGGCTGCAGATTTGTGGTGCTATGTGTTCACATCATGCTGCTCTGCATCATCCAGACAATAATATTATTTACTGGAGAAACATTTATTTGTCCAGCTGTTGTCGTCATGCGTCAATGTGATAGGCACAGCTGTTTAAGAGTGACGACACTGGCCGAGAGTGAATTTATTAATCACCACACTCTCCGATCTATAGTCCTCTTCACTCAGCCCTTTTGCACAAGTGTTGCTGCACCTACATGAAAATAGCAGGTGTGAAAATAGGACGCATTATCCTAATTACTCATGGTTGTACCTAGCTACGCAAATAGTTTTGGGGTTTTTTGCCCAGGTTTTGGGGTCTCCACCACATTGAGATTTCTGCTGCCATGCCAATTCATAGGGGGAGAATGGAATATTATTTGTCCTAAAAGCTTTGAATAATGGTTCAGGAAAATCTCAACGTCAATGTTTCTTTCCAGAGACAATGTCCCTGCTACTCTGGATAATTCACAGACCTCACTGTGGACAGTTTATAATTTTATATATATATGGTAGAAAACCATAAAAAGTCCCCAAAGATGAAGGTCTGTGAGCTCTGTAGATTAGCCAGGCTAAAAAGGGCACAAGCACAGGGCAAATTGATTCTGGAGGGGCAAGACAGATAAAACCAAACCAATCGGCACTCCTAAATCTCATTAAGGTTAAGAGGTAACTAACATAATGACTAAAAACGTGCACACTACTTTCTTTCAATACTCTGAATCTAACACTTCACTGGTGATTTTATGGACTCAGAGTATGAGGCAAGTAATTCTATTGACTGATGATACATAAATTAAATCAAAATCTTCAGGGGAAACTAAATGTCCTGTGAAAAATCACAAACTTACATCACTTTTAAGAACATCCCTGCTGTGAAGCGTGGTGGTGGCATCTTCATACTGTGAGAATTGATTGACTGATTCTCAGCATCCACTGAGAATCTACTTCAGACTGCCAATTAGCTTGGAATAGGATCATATTTATATCAACCTTAAGCAGACATCCAATCAACACCAAGTCCTGAAGTGACCCAGCATTTTAAATACATTTACACAAAAAAATCTAAAGAATGTTTAATAATTCCCAAACATTCCTCATCCAACATTACAAAACTTCAACCAATACAAAATCTGGAATGAAAAATTTGTGAAAATCCCCCAAATCCTAGTGTTAAGCTGAAACGGATGCATCCAACTCTGAAGCTGTGATCCTTGCTAAGGGAGTATTGACTCAGGCTCAGTAGTTTTTAAATGAGATACGTATTTAATTTTCTGTAAATAGTGATGTGCAAAACCACAAAATGTGGAACAATTTAAGGTGGTTCAATACTTTCTGAAGGCACTGGGAATTGAGCTTAGTTATTCTTTTCTAATCTAGTGCTGTGTATAGATTGAAGTGTATATTTGGAACACATTGCTTGTTTTTGATGGTGCACTCAAGAGGCCCTGCTTATTATCTTTAAAACATTTAATCTCTTCTCACCTTTTCCACCAATTGCCACAACATTTTATCTCAATACAAATGCACACACACGCACACCGCATATCTTTTTTGGAAAGGTAAAACTGCCATTGCACTGTCTGCATAATGTGTTGAACAACAAAGCAGGATTAAAATTGAGTCATGCATTTTAAAGATTCATAAGGACTCACAATCGGCTCTAAAAAGATCAGAGAGAACATTGTGAAGAAAAGGGACTTCAAGGTCCCCTGCTGGAGCCGGGGTGTCTGGCCCCTCTAATACATTTGAGAGGTTATTGTTATTGAACAGTACCTCTGACTTAAATCACTAGCTGACATCTCATTTTCATAAAGCATTTTCCTGATTGTATTTTCTTTTTTGTTAGTTTGCAATTTTATTCCAAGGTTATTGTTTTCTTCTGGTGTTTACGTCAGAGAAGCACTTTGGAACTTTATTTTAGAAAGTGAACTATTTTGATAAAAGTGAAATATGTTCTATTATTATTATTATCCTCACCTGACCAAATGGCAGAAAGGGAGGGGGTCCACCTTCTGCTCCAATGTTACTCCTGCTGTGTTTGGCCAGACTCTGCAGGTTGAATGGCAAAGGGAAATCATTATTAAACACCAGGAAAAAATACAATCCTAGCAAGAGTAATGACTGACTGGTGGTGGCTTTTAATGCAGATTTAAAATGATTATCATCATATGAATTTCATAATTTGTGTTTGCAAAAGCAGCTGAGCCGTCATTACAAAATTGACCCTCACCCTTTGTAGTTCCCATTTCTCCACCATGTGATCAACCTCTCCTCCAAGGACAGAGATTTTTGAGTCATCGAGCAGCAAAAGACCATTTTTAACCTGGACTGTACCAAGGAGCTTTACCTTTGTTCCGGGGGGGGTATTAAGACTGAAAAACAAAACAATAAAAATATACATGTGAAAGCAAGCTCCAAAAAAAGAAATTGTTTAACCAACTGTTAAATATTAAACACATTCAAGGTTTTAAGACATTATAAATGCATATCCCAAACCCTGTATGCTATTGACTTACCCATACCACTTTATAAATGACATGGAGCAGTGCCAGAGGATGGGTGGCGAGGCTAGGAGAGACTATTAATAATCCCAGCTGCTCACCCATCCTCATGGTAAATTAAAAGCCCCTCTATCTCATCAGGCCTGATAAGGCCTCTGCCTCTCTCATTAAGTAAGCACAGGGACTTAAGAGGGATTTCCAGCTACTGATGCCGGATACCAAAGCAACAATTAGGGATTTCACTCCAAACCTCTGGGATAGATGCTGTTCTCATGATAGCGGAATAAGTGAGGCACTCTGTGTCCTCGATTCAATCACATACAAGGACATACACACAATTCACCCTCTGATCAATGTTGCTATTTAATGTGTATTGTCATCCCTCTATATCACTGTCTCCCACACTGAACAGCCCTGTAATCCATATCACCCATCTTTGCCATTCATTTACGGCCACACGCACACTAAAGCGGACACTTTCATATGAAACACTAACCACCGCTGTTGCTAGCCAGTGTGTGTGCGCTGCTCATAAAGAGGGGATTTGTTCTGTTCTCTCCTCTCTTCCCATCAGGAAGTCAAGACCCACATTCTGGCCACTCCACCTGTATAGACTGGCCAGTCACCATGGCAGCAGTCACTAAGGCCACCGTTGCTTGGATGGAGATATTAAGGCAGGGAATTGTAAGATAGCTGCCATCATGTGAAAATTGCAGATAAAGGAAAATTGAGGCATGCTGTGTTGACAAGGAGGTGAAGGAGAAGGGTGTATGCAGAATCTTACACATTTGCTTTAAATGTATGAGGAACTGGCTTAATGACAACCTGCTATGCATCTATCAGAATCAGAATCAGAATCAGAAATACTTTATTAATCCCAGAAGGGAAATTGCTTTTATTGCTGCATGTTTTTTTTTATATAATTTATTTTCATCTGTTATTTCTTACCGGTATTAAACAGTGTTGTTAACTTTCAGACAATTACAATACACTACATCCCATTATTTGCATTGAGCCTAACATATTCCTAAATACAACAAATCTGTTGTAAATGTACCTGATCTTAGACAGGTGTTTAAACTCCAATCCAACACAGGTGGTATGGCCATCTGTCATTTGGAGGCGCAACATTCGCGGCGCACCCTGGGACTCCTCATGGTTTTTAGGAGCAGACACGTTCCTCACCTTCTGCACCTGGAGAACACATGGACCCTCCAACTGGCCATAGGAGACAACAACAGAATAATGGCTTAAAAGGCAAATCAGCAGCATGCGGGGGAGGACTGCAACAGCGAAATACGAGCAAGATCTCAATAGTCAAAACGATTTGAGTATTTATCAATGCTTACACCAGATTATTTCTAAGGCATAACAAAAACAACTCTTTTGATTTAGCATTCCTGTGTCAGCACGAGTTTATGTATTCCTTACAACTGCTCAATGGCTATTTTTACATTCACAGAGATGTTTTACATTATAAAAAAAATTCAAATCTATCCTCTCAAATATTGATTTCTATTTGTGTGAAAAGAAATGTCTAACGTGTAAATGCAATCTACAAGTGATCCTGCAATCTGTATGTAAAGTAATAATAGATGGTCAGATGGAATTCACTCTGCTAGACATATACACTGTACAAAGCAGAGTTTACGACCAGGGTGACATGAGTATGCATCTCGAAGGAAGCGGGGGTTAAGCTCGCATGGAATTACATGTTCTATTTTTTGTTCTCTCCGATTGCTCAACTCCAGTCTCACAGGTAAAGAAGCAGTTCTTTGGTCCTTGTTTGTCAGTGTGTCAGGGCCATCTAGTGGCACTCACGAGAACTGCATTTCAGCTGAAAACTTGAGCCTGCACTATTTGTATTAAAAGGCATGTGACCAAAGTGCAATATTTCCCATTAGGTTTTAAACATGTAGCACTGAAGAATAATGTTGAATTTCTGTACCACTCACCTTCTCAGTTCTTCCACTATTGATATCAGACGGTAGACATTTCCTCCCAATGGGCCTAAGATCACTCTGCAAAAGAGATACTGCTTAATTAAAAAGAAATAACAGATAAGGCTAGTCTAATAGCTAGGTTAATAAATTGCAACAATGCAATAGAGCGGTTTACCTACACTGTACTGTCCCTAAAATTAAAATAATCTCCCTAAAACTATTCACTCGCATCTTAGGGAGGGCCCCTTTCACAGTGCCAGAAAGTATATATTATATGATGTTATATATTGTATAATTTTGATTTATATTGTTTATTGAACATAATCTAATTACAATAAAATCAACATTTAAATTATTGTTCATATTATATTTTCAAACAACCTGATAGGATTTTATATTTCCTTCTAACTATCAAAAGTATCAACTGTGTGCAGATTTTCTCCACACTGCAAACATCTGTGTGATTTCTGTTGACTGCACCATGGCAACAATTCCAAATGGGTCAGTCACCCATCCTTTTTACAATCCTGTTTTACTGCAGCTGACAATATCTCTAAACGTAAGGCTTGTAGTTAGCCAGGGAACCTAAAAAAGTAATTACTTCTTTATATTGATGTCTCAATAAAACACAACCACTATACAATTATTTTAAATGCTGCATCAAGACTTGTAATAGGCAAGAAAATGGGACTATCACAGTTTTTTGTTAGCAAGAGCAGCGACTGCTCCCAATTAATTTTAGAACAATTTTAAGGATTTAACTGATTGTTTTAAGGCAAAACAAGCTCCAGCCCAATGTTACCATGTGTTGGTTGAACCAGGTATGCAGTAAAAAGCGCTGTTTGACATCTGTTGGCAGCACTCCAGGCCAAAACATAAAGGTCAATGCTTTTGCAGTAAATGCACCTACTGTTTAGACTTCTTCAATTCTGTTCTACATTTCTAGACTGAAGATGATAAGAGCCAATGCTGGGTCTGTCAATAGTGGGTTATACAATGACACAAATTACCAAGAGGGTCCATCATATGCTTTTCACACAAGTCTACTTTACTCTAGTAAATACATCAAACACACTGAACCTCCACAAAGAAGAGACTTTAACACCCAGTTTAAAATGGTGTGCCCATAGTTTTGTATGTTTCATTAGTGTGTATTCTGGCTGCGTGCATCAGTACACACCTGAAAAGCAATCATAACAAATAAATTACCACAATATTACTTATCCATTTCCACCTACAGTTTACAGAGCAAACCGAGTGTTATATGCAGTAGCTGCAAACACTACATAAATACAGAGTCAGCTAATGTTATGCTGAAAAGAAATACATGTAAAAAGTAAGATTAAAACTTACATCAAGTGCAATACGAATGACGTCATTGTGTGTTATTTTCTCAGCAGATCCTTTCAGTTCAGCTATGCCTTCATCACTGAGGTACCTGTAAGACAACAGACAAGGTGGAGAGGTTTGATGATGAAGTAGGTAGAGCGTTGAAATTGTAGGTGAGCATGCCTACCCACAATCACGTTAAAACATTTAAAAGCATCTAGGGAGACGACGATTAACAATGTTAAATCGATTTTTCTAATTATTTCAAGAATAAATACAAATTTGTTTCCCCACGTGATGAGACTTTAATTATTAGTAATGCTTTGTTTTGAGCCGGGAGGAAAGGGGATGCAGAGTTAAGTCCTCAGCATCTTTGGTCAGATAATATCATGTGCCAAAACAGGACTACTTCGGGAGCATCGTTAAATGTTTGAATTTAGAAGGCCCATCTCTATAATACAACATTAATAACTGAGTTTAGTGTTATTTGCTTCTTAGAGGTACTCTAATACTGCAGTAGGGACCATCCCACTAACAAAGTTAGTACTCTAATATATATGCTGTACAGTAATACATGCTACTGCTAAATCCTGACTTTCAAAAGCCCTGCAAGTTTTTAAATTTAGCTGAGGTAGACACTCTTTGATCACCCCACCATTTAACGCTATTATTGCTCATCGGTTAATACAAAGACTAATATAATGTCAACAGTTTGCGTTACGTTAACGACAAGCTACGTGCGTGTTAGCTGTGCTAGCTTACGTTATTGATCTCGCTAACGTTAGCTCTTAATTAGTTAGCCTTAGTTTAGCTTTAGGCAAACTATAAACGCTGCCACAATCCAAACAACCTCAAGTGGCTGTGTTTACATTAGAATCCTTCTTGCTCTCGAAACACTCTAATGTAAATATATTGGCTACTGTTTATTTAGTGTTATAAACCAAACCAATCTGACACCTTAGTGAGTTAATGTTAGCTAGCTCACTGACGTCAGCTACCATGCTACCTACCAGCCCTCTTTGGTCAGGGAATCTGTCAAATCGGTCATTTTCGTCAGTCGGCTGTAGATGTGTAAATAACGACACCAATGGCTTTTAAGTGAAAACACTTCAATAACGACTATCTGATTCTGTAATACATATTCTCCTACTAACAATGATAAAGCTCGCTAATGTGAGTATTGAACGACTTTACGTCACACACGTCACCAACCTATACGCGTTCTACGAGTATGGCGTGCCGAGAGGGTCAAAATACATGTTCTACATTTGTTTTCTTATTGTATACAGCCTTTTCTTACTGTTATAATTTCTAAACTCATGGCAAAATCACTTGTTCTCATAATATTGGTGCTACTGCATTTATATTATGAGGAGAAATCAGTCATCCTAATTTACTTTTGTTCAGTCCTAGATGTAGGACTCTGTAGAACAAGCCAATCACAGTCCAAATCTGGCCCCCAATAGAGCTGCCTAAAAGGTATACTATGTACAGTACCGTGTCCTGCAATAAAGTCTAGTGAACTTAACATGTGATTAGCAAATGTCATTTTATTGCACCTATAGCTACCTGCTAAAGGGGTAAAGGGTTTAATCTTCACTACATGTAAAGTATAACTCTTATCCTGGTCCAAACAAACTTAGCCCCTGGTCCAAACATATTCGGACCCTCCCTCTACACCTCTACACCCTCTATTTTCTACTGTTTATTATTCTTTTTTCAATAACTTTATACTAAAAAGCAATTTCCCTTCTGGGATTAATAAAGTATTCTGATTCTGTCATACTTTACATTTTATAAGCGTCAGGCGTGGGGGTCAAGATTAGAAAAGTGGGAGTCATACACTTGAAGTAGTTACTGTCCTAACATGATCATAATTCACTGACCTTTATATTATTCTATACATTTAGGGAAACTCATATACATATAAAATTAAGAAATGAAGCTGAATACTTTGGCACATAAGGGAGACTATTAGATAAGGAAAATAATTACATTACAATTCTTCTGCCACTTAAATACTTTGGAGGAATTGAATTTCATTTGTGGTGCTCAATGCCCTAAAAAATTTAAACTGGAAACTCATCACTAATTTGTTTTGTCATGTTCTTAAGAACAATCGATGGACATCCCTGTGAACAGTTTTTACCAGAGCTACTGATAAGCTATATATATATATATATATATATATATATATATATATATATATATAGAGTGTCGATATGTTAGATTTTTGTATAGCAAAATTTGTCTCAATTGGAATGTAATT
>JAVQJL010096844.1:0-58633 GCA_036024295.1 Nannoperca obscura
GAGGTGTGAGGTGGGCGTGTCCATCTGTCAGTTCTGTGTTCAAGAATGAGACGGGCACCGTCGGTTCCTGTGGCACGCAGTTGACATCAGTGTCCGCTTTACCATTCAGATCTTTGAAGATAAAGAATATATGTTGTACACATTTGAGTTATTTACAGTATTTACAGTTTACAGACAAGGTAACTTTAAATTCCTTTAGTGATTCTCAAATCTGCCTCTTTTTTAAACAATATAAAACCAGTAGTAATTTTTGAGGCTGTTATGCTTTTATAAGGACAATTAGCTTTCTCTACTGTCAAATTTAGAGGCTACATTAATCCAGTAGTTATTATTATGAAATGTATTTGCTTAAAAGCTTAAAAATGCATTTTTTCTCACCTTTTTGTTTGAAGGCCTGGATGACTTTACGGCACTGTATTGATGTTAAATGATGCTGGAAGTCATCCTTCTCAACAAAGGCTAAGTCCTCTTTCTTTGTTACTCCAACCACGCTTGACAGGTGTTCAACAATGACCATCAACCTCGCATAGTCCAATTCAGGCAAAACTCTCTGAATTTCCTGAATGCATTCGACATCCATACCTAGAATACAGAACACACTGAGTGATGCAAGCAAACAGCAGGGAGGTCTAGGATTTTGTACACCGGCAGTGGATAATAGTCTTGCAACCTATCTGCGTTAATATATGCATATTTATTATCTGACTTGCATAGATAGTAGACTCCAAGATCAACTAACAAAACTGAATGATGTACTAAAACAACAAAGTGCACCTGCTTCTCATCTGTAAGTATCAAGGATATTTTCCCAAAGACCAATGTGTCACCAGTGTGCTCTAGAACAACAACAAGGCCTTTGGTGTACTTCGTCCCTTTAAAGGTCACTGCTGAAACCTCTGCAGTTTTGTGTTTATCAATATCAGCTGTCTTTAACAGCATCTGTATATCTCTATTGTATGAATGTTCATCAATTTCATTTGCTTCACCTGCAACCTGAATGGGAGGTGGAAATAGCTGACCGCAACCTAGGTATGACTGAAGAAGCTGGTGTCTTTCTGCCAATGTTTTACATAAGTGCAAAAAATTGTGAAGTTTTCTGGCACACCCCTTGAAATAGGAGTGCTTGCTCTCAAACCTCAATGTCCACAAGCGTATTAGTGGCCCAAATTTAAGGATAAGGTCAGGATAATGCAACAAGTAGTGATGCTTTGGTTTGAGAGGGTGGTCAGGGAACATGCTGTTCCGTAAATACACATATTCCTCTAGCAAAACTTTTAGATATGCAACCTCATTCTGATGAATTTTTGGAGCACAGATGAATTCAACTATTTCCCTTAGTTTAAGGCACAACTGCCAAACCTCACTTTCAATAGGTTGTTTGATCCAGCAACAAACATAAACTGGTAATAGTCGTAAGAGACACCAATTCTGTGTGGCTGAACCACTAAGCCTTTTAGCGTTTTCCTTAATCTCACATAGTTTGTTGTGTGAGTCACTGCCCAGAAGTTTTGTTTGAGAGATGGCCCGATTTATCTGGTCATAGGTGAAATGTTTTTCAGCTTTTACCAAATGTTCAACATAGAGGGCCAAATCATTTGCCACTACTCCCTCAAAAAGGTCATGGCCAAGACATGGAGGAAGGCCAGAGCAGACATGAAAAGACTTCAGTGAGTTAAAACTTGAATCAAATTTGACTCCATCTATTAGATCCTGGTTAGAGGTCAGTCGTTGAACACTATCATTATAATTTGTAGGTGTTCGTTGTGGGCCAAATACCAGTGGTGATTTAGCAAATGTCTCTCTGTCAATCAGGCAGTACCTACAAAAGTTTTTGCTACTGCTGAAATTTTCTGTGAATCCACCAACAGAGTGGGAGCCAAGATTATCACCACAAATGCTAATCAGCGATGCCTTAAGGTTGCTTCCATCCTCCAACTGAAAGCCTGAGTCCTCTAAATCTTTTAAGTCAGCAATAAGGCGGGAAAATACCTTGTCCTGACCAAAATACTTAAAATCCTGCTCTCTGCAAAGCAAAACAAGCTGCACTGGGTCAACAGTGGATCGATTATGTGGTAATATTTCCCCAAGTGTCATGTACATGGCCATGATTTTGTGTTTCTTTTTGCCAGAGCCTAGGGGGTTTGTCACTTCAAAGGCATCCAGGTATAGAATAAGTGACACAGCGGATGTTGATCCTTGTAAAATGGCATTTTGTTTGAAGTTTTTGCCATCATTAACATCATTTAAAACCATACTGTGCACATGTAATTTAGACTGTGCATACTGGTCTTTCACAGTGGACTGCCTAAACAAGGCAGCAAGTGTATCCTTTACAGGAACGTACTGACAAAACTGTTCCTTATCAGTAGCATCTGTTCCTAGGTACATCTGAATAGGTGAAACATAATCAAAATATTCTTTGAAATATGTTTTCCTGGTTCTGTCTGATCTCAATACACCTTCATTGCAAATAGTTAAAAGATCCTCTTGTTCAAGTTCCTTAACTATTTTTTGTATTTCATCCGTAGTAATGTTTAACCCTGCCAATTTCTCTTCTACTTTTTTAAGCACTTGTTTCATTCCATTGCTATGGACTTCCTGAAATTCCTCAACAATGCACTGTATTGTTGTGGCTGGCAAAAGCAGTTTGGCTTGCAGTTTTAAATAAAACAATGCAAGACTCTTTAGAAATGTTTCAGGGTTCAAATCTGGGTTCATTCCATGATTATCAAGAGCTGAATAAACAGTCTCATCTTGGACTTGAACGTCAGTGCCTTGTGGTGCATGTGCCTGTAACACAAATGACTGCCTATGTTTTCTAGATATGTGCGTGGCAAAGGATGACCTCACTCTAAACTTTTTAGAGCATCCCTCAAAAGGACAAGTGACTTTTTTGCCATTGCGTATGTGTAATCTTAAATGAACACACAGCAAAGAAAAATGATCA
The DNA here is from genome assembly GCA_036024295.1 of Nannoperca obscura. Taxonomy (NCBI): domain Eukaryota; kingdom Metazoa; phylum Chordata; class Actinopteri; order Centrarchiformes; family Percichthyidae; genus Nannoperca; species Nannoperca obscura. The sequence goes on from JAVQJL010096844.1 coordinate 2,948, forward strand.
GCCACGTAATTACATCCTTGAACACTGCATTTGTGATTAACACCATGCTGATACACGTCTTGTTTCTGTGACACAGTAGGTATATTTTTTCTGTGCATGTGGGACTTTAATGCAGAAAATGTCTTGAAATTACCAGGACACTGCTCTATGCCACATGAAAATCTGAAGTTAGCCAAGTTTCTATGACTTTTTGCATGGGCACAAAAGGTTTTGAAATTGGCAGTGCGGTGGCTACAAACTTTACAGCTATACATATTAAAAGTCTGTTCACAAACAATATTGATAAAAATAAATCATATCAATGGAATTTGTACCTAAATGGATCTCTATCCTGTTTCTGTCTGCTAATGTAAGACACCATTGTACCACTAGTTAAGCTTTGAAAATGTAACGTTATAAGATGAAATAAACATTAATAATTTCAAACTACATAAAATAAATCTACAACAAACCAATGCTTAAACTAGAAAGCTGGCTAGCTATCAACAGTAGAATGTTTAAATTAATTATTGTATTACATTAAGAAATAAGCTAAGCTAACGATGTTATTTTCCTAACTTGACAGAGGTTAACAACCTTCTTACACTAGCTAGCTTTATGTTAATGTAAGCTAAACTTTACGCTTTGCATAATAAGTTTGATTTTATACCGGTAATTTAATTAACTCAAAGTCGTTTGTAAAATTAAACTTCAACTCAGTTTACTTTGAAAGCGCTAACGTTACCGGTAATGCTAACGAGAAAACGTTAACCTAGGTTACATTCTGGTGCACAGACCTGATAACCACAATTATTGTCAGTACATTTGAGTTTTTAAAAATGTTTTACCTTGTTTTCCTGCTCCTCTTCTTTTTCTCTCGGAGAAAGAAATTTTCTTTGGTACATTGATGTTGTTGTAACCGTTTTTGTGTGCGCCACGGAGCTCCCTCCCCCAGCAAAACCTGCAGCACCACTGTGTTGATTCCTAATCTAATCCAAATGTAAAAAATGAGAAACGTTTTAACGGCCTATAACAGTCTATAAAACTCTGCACTGGCGCCAAAAGGGGCGTACAAAAATACAGTAACATACATCAATTAAAAAAAATACAGTATATCACGTTATATGGTGTTTGACGTCACAAAAAATTCCCATGATGCAATGGAAATTACAGTTATTTACTGGGAATAGGATTTACTGTATTGTACTGGGCAATATACAGTAAATAACTGTGCAAATTACAAAAATGTCTAACAGTGTACCGTAGAGCTGAATCTACTGGTCGACTAATTGATGAGCCATCAGACACATTGTTGAAACATTTGATATTTGCTAATTGTTTAAAACATTTTTCAAGCAAAACATTTGCTAAAAAATCACTGGTTCCTGCTTCTCCTGTGTGAGGATTGTCTGCATTTCTCTGTTTTATATCATTGTTAAATGGATGTCTGTGTGTTTTAATGTTGACTGGGCAAAACAAAATACTTGATGTCACCTTGAATTCTGGGAAACTCTGATGGGCATTTTTCCATTGTATTCTGACATTTCATAGACTTTCATAAACATAAATATTATATATAACTATTCTATTTATTAGAAAATATAATTGTCAGATTAATCAATAATAAACATAAAAAAAACCTATAGGTGCTGCCATAACTAATTCTCCACCGTCACTATTTTGGTGTGAAAGTTTGTGATGATTCCAGCTGCCAACAGCTGGAGAGGTCTCATACAAATTGCATTAAAATCATAAAGAGGCCCCAAAGGAACATTCTTCCAGGGACTCAAAATACATAGTTGCAGCCGACAGGATCCAGATATGCATGGACAAAATGACTGCAGTCAATTCAATGTGACTAGTAATAAAAGGAAAAATAGCCGGCTGAATTAACAGAAGGAGGGTTTGGATGTAAAACTTTTACAGAGTGACAGAAATACGCTTCCAGGATTGTTTATACCAGAACAACAATGAATGTTTGTTTGCAGCAGTTTGAGACCATCTGCCACCTTATAAGTATTAAACTAGGACTGACCATAATATCAATAAACTAAATTTGTTAGTGCATATAAGTTCCCCTGCATGATTTTTGTAGGATTCCAGACATTATTTTGTTCTCACTACAGCACTGAAGGACATGAGGGAACATTGTATTACAGCCTCAGTGTGATGCAACAACATTGCATCAATGGAAAGAATGCTCATTGTGCCCTGGTGATGGCAGTGATAAGCTTATGTAGTTATAGTTGTAGAAGTATCCGCAGTTTTCTACCGGTCATTCTCTCAGATACTGTTACTTTGAATTATCTTTTAAGAGAACTGAAATGTTACTCTTGAGGCTTTGACTGTGACTTCCAACTCTTTTTCTGTTAGTTCAAGTGAAATGAAGAACATAACACTTCCCCTACAAAACGTACGTGTATTGTGTCCAGACTAACGTGGTGAGAACGAGCACCATGGCCGCAGGAGGAGAATGTCGACCTTGTGTGTAGTGGACTCCTCCACATACCTGTGTCCACTCCTTTGTGCCTCTGCACTTTTTCACACAATGTTAACAGTATTTCATGCAGAACGACTACATTGTTGCACTGAACTGTTCCATGTAGGAGCAGCGCGAGGATACAGTAAAAGCTACAGCTGAAAACATGTAGCTGTCCGTCCGCTGTCAAATCTGTAAACATTAATTCATAACGACCACAAGAGACAATGAGTCCTAAACCGTATGCTACATACAGTATGGTATGCTCCCTGCAGCTGCTTTGATATTTTCCTCGCAGCACTGTAATCAAATTAGGACGTGGTAAACCCTCTGTAGGGTCTCGTCAAGTTCAGCCTTTCCTAAGTCAGTTAGACAATTTTCTATTGAACCAAGAGTCATTTAACAAGACAGGAGTGCAGCTGTGCAGATGTAACTCCTGTATCCTCTTGTGCATGAATGCAGAAACATCCTGTGTGTGAGTTGCAGTGCACATAGTTGAGCTATGCGTTGCAGGTCTCTGTTCTTGTGATGTTTGGCTAAGTTTGAACTTCACGAGACATGCACATGAGTGTGGGAGGCCCCGGTTGTTGCCTGGTTGCTCTCTGTGTGGAATTTGAATGTTTGCGTTTGTTTCCTCAGTTCGGTTTCAAGCTTCCGGAAACACTGATGCATTCAGTGATAAAATTAAGCAACATCTACTTGTGACCCCTCGTTCACAGGTCCTGTCCAGAGCGTGGACATGAACTGTGAGATGTTGTCTCTGTCAGGTTGTTTCATTTAAAGGCCTAAAGAGGTGAGAGTCTCCAGTATTTGACAAGAAAAAAAAGGCAGATGAAAATGATGAGTTTTTTACTTTAATTTCAACACTGTTAATCTCCATCTTATCAAGGCATTACTGTCTATAATTACATCCTAAAAACCTAATTTTGTTATGTCAAGTGAAAAAGTCTTCAATCTGCTTCCAATAGAAAGCAGAATGCATTTTCTAGAAATTAGTTTCTTGAAACAAGAAAGAAAAATGCTGTTTGCTGCACTAGAATAAAGGTAAATTAAACTTGATTTCACAAAATGCTTGGAACAAATTGATTTACATTGGAAATGTTCTCACTGCACTGGCAGATCTTTACTTGTTTTAAGAAGAAAAAACTTGTAGAGGGTATTATCAATATTATCGTGTGTCAAAAAAATGTGAAAGGGGGCTGCTAGTGGAGATGAACATGCAGCTCCCCTCAGTTTTAGACTGATTTTTAGCTAATTGTTTACTCTTTGGCCCTAAACGTTACTGTTTTGGTTCACTCTTACTGCTCTTGTAGTGCCATTTTTGTTTTTAAAGTATAAAATGCCAACTGATTGCCTTTCTTGCACAGACAGGCCTTTCATTAATGTTATGTGTGTGTTCTAAGTTTGTTTGTTGGTGTTATGCAGTGTTTTTATTGACTTGGGAAAGCACTATTTGATACTTGATATAGAATAGTGCTTTAGAAATAAATGCTAAACTTCCTCTAAACTTTCCCAGACATGTAAGTCAGGTAGATACTGGACTAAATTGCCCATAGGTATGAATGTGTGAATGACATTTATAGACACATCCCGGGTGTTAGGATGCTAATGTGGGCTACACAACCCCTAAATTAATATCAAACAGTGTGTTTTGTTTTCATACAGACCGTTCCTCTTGTAGCATATTGAGAGGGTGCACTATGTTCTTACAGTGGCAGCGAGCCAGCATTAACTGTATCCCAGGCCATTCCTCTTGATGGGATGTGAAAGCTGGGACATAGTAGAGGCAACCCAATTATAATCAACTGTCAGCGCTTGCCTACAGGCTACCTCAGCCTGCTGCTGCTACTGTAGAGGTTTTGTTTCCATAAGATGCTGATGAGTTGATGAGATTAGTTTATATTATTCCTATTATTATATTTATATTATCAGTTTACAAAAGCGAGAAGCTGGAATTCACGTCCCACTGTGGCTGAAATACTAAAGCTCATTTGCTGTACACGTGAGAGATATACAGTGGATGAGGGAAAGAAAACAGCATAAATAGGAAATGCAAGTAGCAAGTAGTTTTGCACTCACAGTCAGAAACAATTTCCTTTCCAATGCGTTTGCTGTCTTCACACATCTATTGTACATGTAGATAAGTGGATGCACATTAACAACCACAAACAGAAGTTTAAAAACCTCTTTTGGGAGGCTCATCTTGAAGTGGTAGTTTTCTTATTCTCACAACACGGGGATGATGTAGCTTTGGAAGAAAAGGAAATGCTCCGATTTTGTCAAATAATATAAATATATATATAAATATATATATATATATATATATATATATATAAATACATAAAATAAAAGGCTTTTAATACAAGGGCCTAGAGACTGTATATATTTTTAATTTTTAAGCTCAGGCTTTTCTATGTTAATTTTGTTAATGTGCATTCTGGTGAGGCAAGACATTACGCTCCTTTTCCATCTGTAAGAAAAATCCTTACTTTATGTTTTAATAACTTTGCTTCCAGGAAAAAAAATATCTCACTTGAAGGAATAGCTCCATATTTTGGGAAATATGCCTATTTGCTTTCTTGCAGAAAGTTAGATGAGATGTTTGTATGCTAAATATGAAGCTGTGTAGCTTAGCCAGGACGAGTAACTTCCTGAAGTTCCCACTGGTTGCCTGGCAACTGCTCCTAGCCATGGTGGATAATTGTTTTTTTTTACGCTTCAATTTTTGTACAGACTAAACAAACAAGATATAACGTGTTGATTAGTGAGCTTCAGAGGTGCCGGCCAGTGGATTTTATTCCCTTCGAACAGAACCCAGCTAGCTGTTTCCTCCTGTTTCCAGTCTTTATGCTAAGGTAAGCTAACCGCCTGGTGGCTATAGCTTAATATTTACTGCACAGAAATGAGAGTGGTATTGTTCTCATCTAATTCTTGGCAAAAAAGTGCATTTGAAAAAATGATGAATTATTCCTTTAATGATCAAAAACAAATTTCAAAAGTGGCAGAACATAATAAAGTTAAGCTATTGTTTATTTTGTTACCATAAAATGAAAGATATATCACAACCCCATACCTACAACCTAATACATTTTATAATGCAGCAGTACAAATATAAAGACCAATAGAGAAATGTATGTTGAATCAGTGCAGAATCTAAAGACACAATGTCTTACATAGTGATCACCCACATATACAAACTCATACTTCTATAACAAAATAAAAAAGTATAACAAAAGGCCCAGTTTATGGCGCAACATGGAGGCCCATCCTGGGTTTCTTTCCAAACAAGTGATCAAGTGTGAATAAGCATGCACACACTCAAATGCTTTCAAATGTTTTACAATTCAAGTCCCTCTCTCTTCGTGGCATGACCTGTCTGGACGAACAAAGAGGATGTTGGGAACACTTATGGGATCACACCTTCCATGCTAGAGTGAGTAAGAGCCACCCACAATAGCAACACAGCTTCTCTTTGTGTGTTAGAGCCATGCCAGGAAAACTCCACAATGCCTCGAGGGCAGTTATTATAGTGATGTCCCGGTAGGTTGATGCACCTTGAAAGGAGGGATGACTACACAGTTTTATTTGTAAAAGCCAAAATATTCCTGAAAAACCAATGGGTTATTCACTGACATGGTGAATAATGAGAAATGTGTGAGGCGGTCATTTTTAAATGGATCCAAAGTACGTTTTAGAGCAAGACCATGTAACCTTCGCTGAAGAGCAGTCACTGCAATGACAGGATAAACGCTAAGACATAGTGTACCAGTAACACAAACAGTGAAGAGTTGTCAAAAGTCAACAATCTGACTTTGTAATGTTCATTAAACTGTAATATTTATCTGAAGTTAACCATCGTAAGCTAGTGGTCTTACCAGACATAGTAAGTCTTGCTTATAGTCTTAAAGCTGAATTTAAAGATTTTATCAAAACATGAGAGAACATTCTCATTTTCTTCTATGACTGTCCATAAAATTATTAAATTTGTGTTTTTCCCCCATGCATTGTTTTTGAGCAATGGTGTCTTTAACCACTAAGTTTAGGATTCATTAAAGAGCTTGCTGTGGCCTCCGATACATTTACAACATTTTCTTGGATTCAATTTGTCTTCCTCTAAACTTTTCTATTTCCCATTACTGGGAAGGCTGCCCGAGTGTTTCGCCCCAAAATGTTGCCTGAAGCTGTGGTCTTTCATTTGAGGTCCACAGTCGAGTGGCACAGCTGAGTGGCTTGAAATGCCGAGGAGGCAGGTGGCTTCTTTGTCTGCCCGGGCTTTGTTTATCTCTGCCATTGTCCCGGTCTTTCCCATGGCAGCGCTCGCTGGCAGCGGCTCTTTGAACTAGTCATTTTGAGATGACAGGGCTTTGCGTTTGCTGAGGGGCACCCAAGTCACATTAATTGAGTTGTTTTAAATGATCCCAATTGACTTCGAGGTCAATTACATAAGCGGAGCAAACACAAGTTATTACATCCATGTTTATACAAAGCTTTTAGCAAACAGGTGTGTTAAAGCTGTACACCTTTGAAGCGATAGACGGACCAGAATCACGTGTGATGTCTCACAGCGCCTGACTTGAAAGTCACTTTGCTGTATGATGTGAGCAAAGCAAATTTACATACTGTAACCCAACAGTAAAGGCTTTCCTCTTCAGTGTTAACGCGCCATTAAGCTGTTAAATTGAAGGACACAAGAGCAGAGTGTGTGAGTCAAAGGACGTCATAGCCCAACAATTTCTTGTTATCGCTCCTTTATCTGTTTACACAGCTCTATGTGCAGGCAGAGATCTTGTTGGAAAGGGCAGAACGCCACAACAAATGACACAAACTCTTTAGTATGAATGAATATCATTATTTGTTCATTGCATTTGTGCATTTTACAAGGACACCAGACTTTTCCCTTCATCAATTCAATTAGCAGCTCCTATCTGAGCATCTGGATGGTTATATTATTTAATGTGGCAATCATTTCCTATTTATGGTTTAATGACTTTGTAGTTGTTTCAAGTTATTGAGTATGGATGTCTTAGATTTACCTAATTTCTAATTATCCCTGTTTGGAGAGTCCTCCGTTCTCTCAAAGTGTCTCTTTAGGTCTATCAAGCCATGTGTAAAATTGCACCAGACAAAGATTAGTTTGTAATTCTTCTACTAACATGTAGACGAATCAATGCTCTGAGTCGTTCACTGATGTTTTGCATAAATTCAAGACTGTGTGAAGTGAAGCTGCATGCAGGGCAGCATCTCTGTCCTGCTTTCACAAAAAGATCTCTGAGATCAGAACAGAGTGGACTAAACTTATTTATCACTGTGTGAATTATTTATAAATATGCAATATTTTAACGTGTCTGGCAGATCTTGGGGACATATTACAGCTGAACTATGCTGCTCTGGCTGCATCCCTGCATGTATATCCTCATTATGTGGCGGCCTGCGTTTGAGTCCCTCCTGGCTGCAGTTGTTCCACTGTCTAAAATAATCAGATTTTTTTTTTTAAGTCTTCAGAGGCCGTTTAAGGGAGCGAAAAGCTCACAAGAAAGGGTAACGAGCAGGAAGGAGGTACAGCAAAATCGATTTGCATACTGCCTCTCCTCGTCGTGCAGCTACAATTTCCCCTTAACAAATAAATTAACAGCAACTTTCATGAGGCTGCCTGAGTAATTACTTGTTTCGAAGTGCGATGCTCTTGAAAGCACAGAAAATTGTACTGCACCATGTTGCCAATTTCCAAGTTAGTTATGAATGCATGTGAGACTTTGTATTGACAGTCATCTCGCTCACAGTTATTTTCAAACAAAAGGTAATTTTCAGAGTTCAGTTGAGTGTACCAAATCTTTCCAGTTATATTAGCTGGCATTTGGCCATTTGCAAAAGTGATGATGAATATCTGTCTACGCTGATAAGCCAAAGCACAGGCTCATTATTGTATAACGGAGAAATTGTTCCTCTACAAATGTGGTCATCTTGTGTTGTTCAAGGTTATTACCCAAATATTACAGCTCTACAGATTGTACATTCTGTTTCAGTGGATTGGAAGAGCACATGATGCAAATAGGCCATAATGGCATATTCTCTTGAGCCCCCACTGAAAGGGAGCATATTGGTCATATAATTTTGATGGCGGATGAAGTGTAAAAGAGGGGTAGATTTTCGAGCGACAGCCCCTCTCTGCCGGGCCGCTGCAGACATCTGAGGGCACGCTCTAACCGGCGCATTCCATCTGTCTGGAGATCTGGGGACCAAGGTGTTGCTCCAAATGCGTGTCATTGTCATCATTGTGAAATCTGAGCAGGACGGCACATGGATCGATCGCTCTCTGAGGCATTTTCTTTTCATTTTTTACTTCAGCAGTTGAGGTAAGAGTTTAGGGAAGCTGAGATGATCTGAGACCGAATACTGATGATGTAGAGATAGAAGAAAATTTGGATTTTGGAGTTGATAATCACCCGGGACTTGGGTGCCCCCGATGACTTAATCAGCTTCAGGAGCAAGCAGTCTCGTCTCTTTCCACAAAGTTAAGGGCTTTGCCTTACCTGTCTCTTCAGAGACCATTTGTTCAGGTAGAGTGTCAGTATGCTGAGCTTCTTCTGCTAATGATTCCACAGGCGGTTGAGGTGCTGTCACTAACAGTGAATTGACTCCTCTGGTACATAATCCTACAGAGTTTTGACTGCAGGGAGGTCCGCCAGGATGTTACATGACATATCAGTATTCATGAAATTTTACCCTCTCCTGTTAAAACCCCTCAGTTCTGTCTTCCTTGATCTGGTCGCGTCTGTGGAGCGCGTTAGGCCAAATGAGCATCCACATACTAATTGCTTCTCATTTGCATAAATGTGTGACTTCCAGATGCCAGGAGTGTGGCAAGCAGGAATAACAGCTGGCCGGGTCACCGCTCCAGCATGTGAGAGTGAACTCTGACCTCCATTTTGGCTCCAATTCTGTGCTTCTGTATCAGAAATTTTATTTATTCAAAACCCTTACTTTAAAGCTGTAATCAATATATTTTACTTGAGTATGTGTAATGTGAAAGCTGTCGCTCGTAGGGACAAACCCACAGAGAATTATCACTCGACCACAGTTTTCCTCAGCTCTACGGAGCGTCTTAGCGCTTACAGCTCATTGTTTTGGCTTTACAACCGGCAACTCACCCACGCCACGTTTTTTGGTTCACTCTCGAGTTGAAACGTCGTTTTCAACTGCAGCAGACATCGGTTTTCAGTAAACAACCTGTCCAGCACCAAACAACAGACAGACATGGCGTAGCATTTAGCAGTTAAAGAGACAGATATTTCCCTTGGGAGTTGGTACAGACCAAAAACAGAACTAATCAAGAGTGAATATGGGACTTACATTCACCGGGTGGCCAGAAACACGATTCAGAATGAATGCTAATCTTGCTCTGTGACTGCTGGATGTGTAAATATGCAACCATATGCTAACACGTTTGCTATATCAACCCCAAAGGTGATTGTAGGAGCAGTGTGGTGTTCACAGCTTGAACAATCCTTAAATACAGCTTTAAATCTCTTTCAAACATCACTGAAAGAAATGAGAGACGTTTGCCTCATTATTTCCTAATCCAAACAGTGTGAACAGAGAAGGTAGAAAAATTGACAAAGATACTGTTTCAGATTCGTGGTGGTCTCCATGTGGTCCAGCTACTGCACTGCAGTTGCTGACAGGCAGGTGCAGAGCCCTTTTCAAATCCTCACCTTGAAACACAATACTCACCCAAGGCTGCTATGATGGAGAAAATGAAAATATCAATATCTGTAAGTCACTGCTGAAATAATAATGTATTTGATAAAAGGAAATTATGAGCAGAATCTCAGATTTCATTCAGAATTAAATATTAGTGAAGCCTTCTCCCTAACACCATGTTTCATATTATGTCGTATAATGTTGTATTCTACCACTTCGTCTGTGCACCATCAAAGCCAGACAAACAAAAGCTTTTAATGGAGGCTGATTTGTCTTTCTTATAAAGCAGTGGTAAAATAAAAACAAAGCACACTGTAATCTTTGCAGTCGTCCTCTGGAAAGTAAAAAGTGAAGTCTAATTTACTTTGCTATTTAACCGCAGCGAGGTACCCAGGTCCATTCACTCTTTATTTGTATTCAAACAGTCTGTGTAAAGCCGAGAATAATGAGCTCACACTCATGAGGTGCATTTTCATCACTATGCCCGGTGGGTCAGCCAAAGCCAAATTCCAGTGTTTCGAGAGACTTGATTACGATAATAATACAACAGCACAGAAAAAAAGAGTTTAAGACTCGAGAACCTTGTTTGTGATTAACACAAGGGCGATTTAGCAGCATGTAATATTAGAGGGAATGTTAATAACAGCGTGAAGAGTCACGCAGTGTTGCTATTTGAAAAACAAGTGTTCTCCAATTACAAGCCAAATGCACATTGTTCACATGATTTTCTTTATGTTACATACTCCACAGTGTTTGGCACGGACTGCACATTAATGTTGACATTAAACGGATATACTGAGGCTTGTTTGCTGTTGAGGCGGGTAAAAGTTACACAGCTCTTCATATTCACTCTCCATCTCATGGAAGCACATCAGCAAAGTCTAATTTACTTCAGAAAACACAAAGGAGTGCAAGACGTTCAGTCATCTACATTGTTTGGAAGAAAAAGGAAATGTCCTGTTATTGTTTGCTTTGTTGACTTTGAGACATGCTGGTTTTATTCCTGTAATTTGGTTCAGTTTTATGAGAAGCAGTTTGTGGTGTTTGTACTACCATACAAACAAGTACAAGTACTACGAAAAAAATAATAAATTCATTATTGTTTTATTGTCCTCACACGTCTTCACATTAAATGCCTCTTATCACATGAATCTGCATGTATGCCTCTCAGCTCAGCAAGAGTGTGTCCGGACTCTCAGGCCCAGCAGGAAGCAGGTTATGAACATTATCATTAGGGGGGAAATGTTAAGGTGTGTATGTGCATAAGGGTGCGCTCGCAGGGGTCGTACAGAACGATGCCATCAAGGTAACTTACCTGTCCTTGCCTGCCTGAGGCTTGTACTATACAGGATGCAATCTGAGAATAAGCCTTGCATCCTCCATACCCGCACCTCAACCCATCAACCTCCCCCTTCAACAGCAGGCGTATGTGTCAACCGAGAGAAGGTCCTCCTGTTTGCTGAGGTCAAAGTCATCTGTCAAACCGGCGAGACGGCTGGCTGGCCCCACAGAGGTAATTGGTAGCATTGCTGCCTTCTAGGAGAAGCTTGACAAAAATCTTCCCATGTGTCAGGGAAGTCCATTCAAGGAGCACAGGCTCTTGCTCCTCTGATGGCTGGCTGTGCTGAGAATCAAACAGGAGCACATGAAAGAGACATACAGCTGCCTCTTTGGCACGGCAGCAATCAAATATGCTTTATAATATTTGCTCCAGCTGACATGGCCACTACATACAAGAAGCTTTTTATCTGCCACCCTGGTGCGCAGTGCAGCCAGCAGTTGCAGTGTAAATTATGGGTTTAATGAAGAGTGTTTAAAGGAAGGCCAGGCCTGGAGTTTTATTGCTGTTAACAATAGATGTATCACTGAAGAGGTGGTTTGAAATGTGACATATTTGTGTCTTAGAAATCTCCCCTGGAGATGTTTTAGGTCCAGGCCAGGGATAACTTCCAATCACATTTCAAGGCCAATTCTATGGTTGCCAGGATACAGACCTTCATATAAGGAGTCGTTTCAGTCGGGCTTTATGAATAGCTGAGCTGAGTAGGGAAAATCAGGGAGCTAGTTAACCATCTTCCTTCTAATTCTTCAGTTTTAACTGTGGCAATGGTTCTGCTTCCTGTCCCTTTTGCCTGTCTGCTTCCTTGTCAGTTAGCAACATGTATTAGAAAATAATTAACAAACAATTTACTAAAATGTGATGGAAAGTTGAGTTGTTGGCCAAGGTTAAAGTAATCAGTGTGAGGATGTGTCCACAATGTGGCCATTTGCCTGTTGCCTTTTTGCTGAAATTCCTTGGTTTAAAGGAGAAGGGCGCCAATTTCCTACATCAAAATCTGTTTACAGGTCTCTGGGAATTCTACCGCAGGTTTTATAAAGCCTTTTGTGAATCCAGATCTTCTCACTGCTCTTACCTACCCTGTTTCCAGCCGCGGGCAGCTGGTTTTGCCAAAAAAGCTCTTATAAACCCATTGTACACTCTCGGCAGACAAAGTTAGCAACTAGCTAGTGAACAAAGTGAAGCATTTAGTCCCTAAAAATCCTGATATTTCCCTCATGACTCAGGAGAAAAGAGAATTACATTGATTAGGTGGCCTGCACCTGAGTGGTATTTTAAGCCTAGGGCAAGACATACTTGTGCAATAGTTTTTGTCTACAAGTGCTTGGAAAGATTGTTGACTTTAATAATAACCTGCCCTGTATGGCTCTTTTCCAGCTAGACCTCTGCTTAGTCCTAAACCGTTTAATCCTCACAGCGGTAAAATGGCCTCAAGTTGCACAGGGAGACTCACATTCCTCTGTCCCCTTTAAAGTTGCCTTTTTAAAGTGCTAGTGACTGACCTCCAAAAACGTTCTGTCCTAAATGGTACAAAACCTTAAAGGCATAACTCTATTGATTAAAGGCCGACCTCATCTATGTCTCGCAGCGGGGAAGGTGGTGGTGATGGTGGTGGGGGGAGGTTGGTTGGCAGAATGAAATTAAGGTCTTGTCAATGTCCATCATCACATCCCTGCTGTCTCCTACAATATGTGTCGTCTGCAGCCCGGCTTAAAGACCCAGTTGCTGAGTCAGCTAAATCTGATCACAACATCCAGACCTGAAGCTGGTAAATGGTGAATGTGTGAGTATGTAAATATGTGAAAAGTAAAGTTTGGTCACCAATGACATTTGAAACAAGTGGTGTGTTGTGTTGTAAGCTAATGATGTGTCAATGTATCACGTAACCCTGCTGGTAATGTGTAGTCCTGTGGTCCTCTCTCTGCAGGACTCTGCCAGGCTATTCCTCTTTTCTTTGCCATTAATCGCTCTCCTCATAATCTTTCTCATGAATTTACTTGACATATATCTGGTGAAACATCAGAAGACATATCGGGTTGGTCAGTACCATGCAGAGAGGTTCCAGAGCAGAGAATCTTTTAACTTTGGTGTGAAGGTCTGTCCCTATGCTTTTGATTTTGCTCAGCGGGCAGGTGCTGGACTGCAAGATGAGAATGGGGCTCAGAGGCACTAAGCAGCTGTGTGTGATGGCTCGGAGAGGTGCAACCTTCAGACAAATGCAGGCTATGGCGGGCTTGTGGGATGTGGATGCTCAGAGGTGGGCTGCCTGGCTGGACAATACTTCAATAGACACCTGCAGCTCTCTCTTCATGCCATCTCATTCCCCCTTTTTTGGTTCAGTGGAGAGTGATTGCAGGGGACAGAGAGGGAGAATGGCAGGGATGGGGAGAAAAAGGAGAGTAACAAAGATCCCTTGTGTCTCTGATCTTGTTGATGTTTAGCAGGTATACTATTTACCATCCTAGTTTAGTGTGTTAGCATGTTAACATTTGCTAATGAACACTAAAAACAGTGCAGTAGAGGCTGATGGGAAAGGTATCAGTTTTGCAGATATTTGGTCATAACCCAATTGGACAAACTGAAGATTTGACCTGATGTTTTTAGTAGTCATCCCCCAGGGACATAACTGTCTGCAACAAATATCATGGCAATCCATCCAAAGTACAGATATTTCTCTCATGGTGGCACTAGGAAAACTCAGGGGATCACCAAAGTCATGAGAACTGAAGCTCTAGGGTACTTGAATATCTGTAGGGAGGCCGGTACTAGGGAGGTATGGTCTCTCTTCTTGGTACCAGTGAGGAGTCTTGCTACTGCGTTTGAACTAGTACTGAGTACAGTCCCAGTCTGAATGAGGGAATGCTCGAATGAAGATGGGAAAGAGGGAATCACAGAGAGAATCTGAGCTGGCGAATATAAAAAAGAAAGTGAAGAGGTTTCTAAAACGTGGAATGAGAGGAAGGTCGGGGAGTTGCACTGCAGCACCTGGGAAACAGATTAACACCTTGCGTACATGTGGCGCAGTAATGGTGACCATGGGCACAGCTGTGTCGAACAGGAAACAAGTGCTTTATTCTCACCTTCTAGGCAGTTATTCATTATGTCACCACTACATTGCTTACACAGTGGAGGAAGTTGTGTGTGTGGTTGCAGTGCTTCTCTTTGTTAGAAGAAGCATGAAGTGTTTCACAACAAGTGGATGATTCAGTGCTTTATTCTACTGCCTCATTGTGAATTTCTTTCGCAATCAGTTCCTATTTTTCTTTACCCTTCAGTTTGCAAGTCAGCCTTGAAGTAAGTTGACTTCCTGTTACACTAACACTCCAGAGAAGAAATGGAAACACAAATTATTCAACATAAAATATTAAATTTTTTTAACACAATTTATTCATGTACTGTCTTTAACCTTTGGGTTCCTCCACACTGTGCAGTTAAAGCCCGTAGAGAAGAAGAGCACTTGGATAATGGCTTTGTAAGCTTTCTGACGCGATGAGATGCTCTCCAGCGCAAACGTAATTACGGCTTGACAGCGGGCAGAGGCCCTCACAAAGGCCCAATAATCAGAGTCTGGTGATCGGAGCATGCAGCTCATGACCAGGAGAGGCAGTGACGCTGAAAAGTAATTAAAGTCACCCGCAGAGTGGAGCCATGCAAACTGCCCTCCCAGCGTGCTACAACACCCCTTCTTGACTTCTCGCTGTTCTATTATTCTCTCTCTGCCTTTCTCTCCTCATTCTTGTTTCATTCTCTGTCACATCCTGCTGCTGCATTTCTTTCTTTTACCTCCTTTCCAACCCTCGGCTAGCTTCCTTCCTAACTCCTGTCTGTCTTTTCTCTGCATATGTCCATCATTCCTCCCGACTATGAGTGATTTGTTTCCTCCTCTCCATCCATCACTCACTGACTTATGAACGCAGCAGCTACCTGTTGCATGCAAAAGCGGCGAATAAATGCATCCCTCAACCTTGTGCCACACACACACACACACACAACATTTGTTGAATCGATTTTATCTTTAATTTTACACTGCACCTTCAGAAGTCATCATCAGAATCAGAAATACTTTATTAATCCCAGAAGGGAAATTGCTTTTTGATACAGTTACACTGCTCAATAAAGTCGTATACGGTTGTATACGTATACGGTCATGTATATATCATGGTGCTAGTTTTAATTTGAGCTCAAATGCTAAGTAGACTTCAGCTCTGTATGTTGGTTATTTGTGTCCACGTACAAGTGTACATCCTGTGTCTCTGCATGTATAATTTATTAGCTCATGTACATCCTCAGATCTCTCAGATGTGGGACCAACTTTCCTTTTAAAGTGAGGGGTTGCTGTCTAATATTACTTGCTGTACGTGCTGCAGTGTAAGCTTATCTCCAGCTAAGCCTTTATGCTATGCAAAGGAGTGAAAGATTACCCCTTTCACTGCTCCCCTGTTCATAACCCACCCCCCCCCGGCTCACCCATGGGGAGCTCAGAGTAAATGAAGAGAAAGGGAGGAGGCTATTGAGCAACTATGTGGATTGGTGACTTAATCCCTTCTTCAACTTTTCATGTTTGGCGCAGCTCAGGCTCTGTACACAGACTAGTGTGTATGCTTGTACTGTGACTAATAAAAGCATGTTTAAGAAGTAAGTGCTCACAATGTCTCCTACTCAGGGACAAGCTAACCAGCCAATGAGCAGGGACATGACATGGTGATGATCAGTTTGACCATAATCATATAGTCCTCCCAATGACATATTTGAGTGATGTCCAATCAACATATTAACTAATTCACCATCTATAAAAGCTTTGCTTCAGTGCTTGACAGGGTCACCTGTTTCAGATCTGAAAATACAACAGACATATTAGTACAAGGTTGTTGCTCTCTTAGGTTTTTTATAAAATCAGTTGTATTAATGCTTAGATCCTCTTAGTTGTTAGAGCTAATAGAATGAGCATCAGCAAATTAAATGAGAGCGTTGGCAGGATGTCAAAGGAACGTCTGCGTTTAATCTCTCCCCTGAGGTCAATGAAGTTCAGTTCAATTAGACACAGCATGCTTGTCATAATGTCATAACTACAAACACATGAAGATGGGTCCACATTGGTGGAAGAAGTATTCAGATTCTTTACTTTATTAAAAGCTGGAATACCACAATTTAAAGATATTGCAAGTTAAAGTCCTTCATTCATACATTCATATATAAATATTATCAGGAAAATGTACTTATAATGGAACTAATCAACATTTGAAAATGAACGATTGCGCACATGTCTACATGTAATATGAATGGGGTTGCTTGAAGTGATGAACCCACAGAAAATGATTGCGGCTACAATTTTATTGTTTTGGTTCACTCTCTCACGTCAGTCTTGTTTCTGACAGCAGCAGGCAGCCTGTGAACATAACACAAGAGACAGACATTTCTCTTTGGTGGAGACCAAAACCAGTTTGTCAGGTGGCCAGAAGCATGTCTCTGAATGCTAATGTTGCTTTGTATCTGTTGGATGTGCAAATAGGCAACTTGTTGTGAGCAAAACATGGGTGATGTATCAAAAGTTAAACCATACCCTTTCAGAGGGTTAAATTATAATACTGGTTAATTATTATGATTGAGGTGTAAGCAGTGGCATTAAACCATTAAAATTAGCTCCACATCTGTCACATCACACGTTGTACCTGGTTGAGCTAATTTTATTTATTTTTTGTACACTTTTTTATTTGTCTACAACTGACTTAATTATTAGTTTAACAGTGCATCACATCAGCAGAAGCTTTGTACATAAAATCTTAATGTGCCAATATTCTGAGTGAAAATCCTAACCATCAGAGTAACTAGTAACTGGTTTTGCAGGAAGAAAGTATATCTATATTTATATATATATATATATATATATATAGTATAATAATATTTTCCTCTGAAACACAGTATAATAAAAGCATAAAGTGGCTTAAAATAAGTGAAGTACAGCTCTTAAATGTAAATGCACTGTACTTTCCTCAGGCACAGCGGCACTCCAGCTCTTTTCCTCTCAAGCATGCAGTTTTGGACGCCAGTATACAAGCAGGACAAGGGTTAATGCTGCTGATGGGTACAACTGCTCTGTGTGTTTTCTCCAACGTACAATGGGAGCTATGTACTCAACATCTTATCCACAGGCTGGACGTGAGCAACAAGTGGACTAATGAGCATTTTTTTTGAGAATAAGAATCATTACAAAGCTCAGTGGCATACAAGGCCACAAAGGCTGCAGCCATACTGTATACTCATTTAGCCAACATGGCCTTGTGTGGCAGAACAAATCCCCTTACACTATGCTCTTTGTGTAATTGTGAGCAAACCTCTATTGGCCAATGCACTGTTTTCTCACTGCCATCAGTAAGGAAAAGTGCTGATTTATCATTTCAGGAGGGTTTGAAAATAAGCAGCTTAAACATGTATACACCGTACACCCACACTTAACAATACAAATGTCAGGCCTTCCTAAATGGTTCTGTTTAGCTCAGCGTTTGGTTTTCATGCTCATAACCTTTATCTTTTGGAGGATCTTTTTACCTTCCTATAAAGTATAATCAACTCCTTGCTGGGCCAAATTCCAATTCATACCATGGATGATGAAAAACACAAAGTCGCCTAATTTCTATTCTCCTCACAGACGTAGGTCTATTGCAGAGAGATTGGTGGTGATTGTGTTCAAGCACTCAGGTCTGTAGGGGGAAACTAGTCAGGAATTACTGTAGGTAGGCTGACACTGTGCCTTTTGAACAAGCACAAGCTACCATGTGCCCATTGAAGCATGAGTGACATGCACTCCACAGGATAACAACGTACTGCTTCATGCCAATATTTCCCAGAAGTACAAATGTACTCAAGGAGAGGACTAGAACATTTTGTTTTTGCCTTGTTCTTTTCTGTCTTAATTTGACCAAAATAAAGGTGCAATATACACCAGCTCTGCAATTAAGCCAGAACATAACAGAGTTCCTGCTGGAGTTATTTCCTTTTGAAAAACAGTAAAATATGGTACGCACGGCGTCACAGCTGTAAGCTTCACTGTAAGGAAGATTGGGTTGTGATCTTGGTTTTTCCTGTGGCGAGTTTGGATATTTTTGTTCTTTTCTGTTTGAAGTCCATATTTCTCTCACAGCCTGAAGATTTAGTCAGAACAGGGTATAAAAGCTTGTCTATCTGTGCTAGTCTTGTGATGGTTTTGCAGCTTGTTTGTGATGCTGCCTCGCCTTTTGCAGAGTGCATGCTGGGATGGGCTAGAGCACCTCACAACTTTAACTAGAAATATTCAGAATGGAAACTCTTATACTCTTAAGTACAGCCTTAGTTCATGTCCGAATTAAAAATAGAGATTATTTTAGAACTGTCTGTCAGTACGGTCTTATGAATGACACAAAGCTTTCAAAGAAGGGTCTGGTTCACTCCATTGGCTCCATTAGCAGCAGCTGGGAGTCCGTGCTGCAGCCCGAGTGCACAAAGCCGGTGGCAGAATAACACATTTCTTGGAAACATACAGTAAACTCGTGGATGAAATTACATGCAGCCTGTCTCCTGTTCTACTTAAGCTATTAGAGATAAATGGATGTAATGATGAGCTTATGTGGGTATGCTGTATGTTTGGCAGTTAGAACAAATGACGTCTCTTATTTGGTCTGTTTTACCTGCTGGAGAGACATTTAACTTAATCAAACAAGCTCCTTTGATATCTGAGAAATAAAATGAATAACACAAACAGTTATGTACATACAGCAGGTATATATTTTTGTTGGATAGAGGAAACTGACTCCTGGGTTATTTAGGAATGACAGACAAAAGGGTGAATAAAAAAAAAGAGAATACTGTTGTCTTGCTGAGAATATGATCAAACATTTGAAGGCGCAGTTTATATTTGTCGCATTTAGATATTGTAGCTTCAGAGCAAATACTTGCTGCAGAAATGTTACAAGTCAACCCCTCATCCTCCCTTAAAATATCTCTTTAATCCTTAATATGTTTCTACAGAGTAAATATTCCAGTCAAATCTCTCAGTTTTAATACTGTGTGTGCAAACTATGCAGCTACAATAAACATAAATAAAGTCTTTCTCAAGGCTAAGGTGAGGAACTAGCAACAAAATGACATGAAGCAGTAAAATACAGTTATACAATAAAGATGTGTACATGTTCTTATAATAATCATCCTTGATGTACAAAGCATGTTTCTGTGCAGAAGCAGAACAATTTTAGGTGCCACTGAGAAAAATCAAAATGTTTCACATTTGCTGTGTTAAAAACAAGTTTTAACACAAGGGTGTTTTGACTCTGATTGGCTAATTTGGCGACGATCTTTAAAAGTCTGAGTTCAGGCCAGGAAAGGCTGATTGGCTCCATGGACAGATGGACGATTTTACAACCAAACAATTTAAACAATTGCTGTAAACTGCTGCTGTTTAAGACCCCATAAAGCTCAAATCTGAGGTCGTTTCTCAGATGGAAATATGAATGGAAATGCTTGAGTATGAGACTGTCTATTGTTTAGGCAATAATGAATAGTGCCAAATAGTGCATTATGATGAACATCTCAGTGATCAGATGTGCTTTTGTTATGTAGCTTTTATCAGAACCATGTTTCCCATTCACATTCACACTTGCAGTACAATCTGTGAAAAAGACAAATAATATCCTTTTTGATCTCATTGCTTGTCTTTGTCACTGTTATTAATTATTAATCCCATAATTTCATATCCAAGACTGATAACCTCGGATCCACCTGTTGCTTGTGCAATAGGTGGATATTTGATTTACAATGATGAAGAATAACCTGGCCAGGTGCATGAAAACACTGCCCTCTCCTGGACCTTTGTTGCCATGACATGTTCTAATGCAAATCCATCAAACAC
Organism: Nannoperca obscura; assembly: GCA_036024295.1. Taxonomy (NCBI): domain Eukaryota; kingdom Metazoa; phylum Chordata; class Actinopteri; order Centrarchiformes; family Percichthyidae; genus Nannoperca; species Nannoperca obscura. The sequence goes on from JAVQJL010096844.1 coordinate 23,324, forward strand.
AAGATAAATTAAGTTTGAGCCTTGTTCAATGCGTGCTTATTCTCTGTGACTGGGACATTAGAAAGAAAAAATGAATGCTCTAACAACTAAGAGGATGTAAACACAAATAAAAACACAATTTTATAGATGGTGAATCAGTTAATCAGATGTTGGAAGGACCTTATGCTAACTGTCAAACTGATCAAGATTGAGTTGCATAAAGTGTTAACAGCCTATTATAAGAGTGGATTCTTGCTATTAATGATTCAGCACAGTTATCAATAGGATGGAAGATAACAGTTGGCAGATACAATTTCATATTTTAATGAATTAATTGATTTACACCAGTCAGAGAAGTCAGGATAAACAAACCTTGTAAATCGGGCCTCCCACGGCCATGTCATTGGCATATTTTAATATATTAACATTATTTTTCTGTCATCAATGGTGATGTTAACACAGAGCCCTGAGGAGCCACTTTGCTTAAAATATCCTCATTAGAGAAACGCTCCTCATTCCCCTCCTGTCTGTGTTTCAGAGCCTGTTGACCCAGACAACTCAAGACTCCCATTTACCTCCAGTGGAGACTCACGCTGTCAGAGAAAGATGAAAGATGATGTTGTTCCATGTTTTCTTGGGAAGTGTATTTTCAGGGATGGAGCTAACAGTGGTTTTCAATGACGATTCATCAGATGATTTTTTTCTCCTTTAAAGGTATCATGTGGAGTTTTTGACCACTACTAGTGCTACAAAGCAATCTATTTATGAGTGGGTGCCTGTTCTGTTTGTTCCTGCAGGTGACACTACTGATCCACTGATCAACAGGTTGGCGGTAATGTGCAATGAAATGCAGCAATGTGTCAACAAAGGCAGTGAAGAAAAAGAAAACGTGTCCATAAGAACATGTTTGTTAGACCTAAAGGATTCACACAACGTGTTTTGGTGAGTAACACCCAATATAAACATACATTTTCTTTGTTTACAAGAAAACTAAAAAGGGCACCAATTCAATCAATACAGTGTTTGGTCTATTAAACGTCAGAAAATAGCAAAAAGTATCCACTGCCATTTTCCTCCCCTCCACTCGTTTCTCACCTTATAAGGTCTGCAATTATCACTGTTATGATTGTAATCCATTATTAAACAGGGGTTTCCTCTACAATTATCCATTAAGTCTGGATGTTAATGCGTTGTCATTCTTGTATGTGTTATTTTAAAAATAAAATGGATTGAACAACACAATACCTCGCATTCCTTCAGGGACTTTAAACAAATCAAGTCAAAGAGTAATTTAAACAGAGGCATCTGTTTCCATTGCATCAGTGGAGTGAAGAGTTCCAGGAAGAAGCTAAATACTTAACATTATCTCAGAGTGGATAATGAAGCAGGCACTTTACTGTCAAATCTCAGATCTGCTTCTTCACTTCCTTGTGTGGCTTGTGAGGGAGAAAACGGCAGGGTGACACCTATGTTACACCCATTTCCTGTATGGTCCACATAGGTGGTCAAAAACAACCCACACAACTTTCATCTGAAAGGTTTAAATGCCTCAGTGATATACTGTTATATATATATATATATATATATATATATATATATATATATATATATATATATGTGACTTCAGCATTACTGTTTGTTTAATAGCTTTAGAAAAAGCTTCCCCTGAAATACCAACAAAAACTCTCTTCTCTGTAATTTTTACTTAATCAAATGAGGTCATGGAGGATCAAGGAAATATCAGATGACGCCTCGGTGTGTGTGTGTGTGTGACATCCACCCAAGAGAGAGGATACGCCATGAGGAAATTTGTGAAGTCTCTTATTTAAAGGTTTACATGGTTGGGAAATAATGATCCCGGATCACAAGGAAGGATAAAGTTTACACTGTATGAGATCACACCGACACACAATATACCTGAGTACATTTCCTAACACCTGACCTCAGTTTGCTCCTCACCACAAATCACTTCTGTTCGAATCCTAACCGTAACTTTTACCTAACACAACCTTTTAAGGAATAGTTTTAAATTTTGGGAAAACAATGCTTATTTACTTTCTTGCTGAGAGTCACATGAAGAGATTGATACCACTCTCATGTTTATACGGTAAATGAAGCTACTGCTACCAGCCAGTTGGCTTAGCTTAAGACAAAGACTGGAAACTGGGGAAACGGGGCGAAAGTAACAACAATTGCCAACCAGTTCATTCTTTATTAAAAACAAAAAACAAAAACAACAACAAAAAAACAATGCTGTTTATTTAATATTTATGTTTTTTGTCATCCTCCCACCCAACACACACACACACACACACACACACACACACACACACACACACACACACACACACGTCTTCAGATATTCATTACTTGACCTACTACTAGTTTACTTTGTGGGGGCTCTGTTGTCATCCCCGGAGGAGCGCTGCCGTGTTGGGCAATCGCTGGTTTGGCAGCTTCCCAGCAGCTGAGACACTCCAGCTACCCTGTTGATACCTAATCTGACTCTTGTACTCACTCACACACACACACATACACACAAATGTAGACACGCAAGGTAGGCGCATGAACATGCACACAATGCTTACGCAAGCCCCGGCCAGCCATGCCTGGGGTAGTCATAACACACAGAAGGTGGAGACATGCCAGGTTCTTATAGGTCAAACAATGATTCATAAGCAAAAGTGGATTAGATAAAAAAAAAGTAAATTAGTGGTGGTGTTTAGTGTTTGATGAGTTGACCTGGAGTTCCACCAGTTACCGCTGAGGCGGAGGAGAAAAGGATTGAGAGTGGCGTGTATGCTCCCCCTTGCGTATTCCAGGAAAAGACACTGACCCACTATTGACATTTGTGTGTTTGAAGAGTTAAATGTTACATTACGCAAAGGTCAGAGAAGAGTAAACGGTTAGAGGCTGAGATGGAGAGAGAGGGAGAGAAACTGAGAAAATGTATTGTTTTCTCTCACCGTGATGAAGAGCTGCATAGAGTGAATTCTTGCAGGAAAACCTTCGAGGTATGCAGTTGACCTGTGTGATAGGCAGGTGTGTGCATGCTTATGTGTGTGTGTGTGTTTGTGTGTGTGTGTGTGAAAGGCAAGCAGCAGTAAGGAAAAAAACAAGCAATGTGAATATGAAAAAATGTGATCTTTATTCAACATCTCCACACATATTTCAAATATACATATTTACATCTTTTGTACAATGAATATATCTCTTGTGTGTAACCTGTCTGGACTAAGAATAGCCTCAAGGTTGTGTCACAAATACATAATTCACAGTGCAATGTGAAGTTTGTGCACCCGTGTCAGTTTACTCTACATGTCACATGATTGTGTGACTTACTCTACGTCTATGAACTAGAAACAAAACCATAAATCTCTTAAATTACTTTTCTGTGAGGAACAATTTAGATTGTCGCGAGCCTGTTCCCATCTGGTATCTCAAGCAGATGAGAGAAAATAATTCAAGAACTGCAAAAGACGTTTTTTTAGCCTGCTGTAGATTGCCAGATTTAGTACTGTTGTCAAAATAATTGTGCCAGGATGAAATGGCTGGCTGCAGACCCACAGCAGCCTGCAAGACTGGGCGTCACTGAAGCACTACATCCGCCTTTCACAATCAGAGATAAAACATCTTATAGAATGTGGTACATCATGTCACTAACTGTGATGACTGGTCTTCATGGATCCACAGCTTTCAACGGCATAAAAATAAAAAGGAAGGAAGAAAAAGTACCATTGAAGAGGTGAAACAGTCAGAACAGATTCTTCCAGCCAAGGTCAGGACCATTCTCTACAGACACGCTCAAGTGTTGAGTCATCATCAGACAACCAACATCAAATATCGCCTGACTGCGAATGATTCAGAGCCATTCAGTTTATGAAACACAGTGATACGGGCACAACACTCAGCACAGCTCAGCTTTGTTAAAGCAACACAACTTGATATAATGTTTCAACAGAAATGAACAAAACAGGTTCAATTGCTCAACTGACAAAGTTTTCAGTTTCCCGTTAAGGACTCCTTAACTGGACTTTTGACACATTTCTTAAAAAAAAAAAATTGTTGGATTTGGAGACAATTCATATAGCGTCAGTAGGAAGTACCATTTCATTTATCAGTGAATTTTAACTTTTCTTCCCTTACAGCATTTTGTTTTAAACCAGAAGCATTAGCGTTGGGTTTAGCTGTGGCTAACAACACACACAGAATTTGAGGGGAGCTGAACTGATTGATCACAGTCAAATTTCAGACTCTGTTAACAGGCTGTTTGGATGCAACCTTTACATGATATATTCAGCTTTGGGGTTGTTTAAAAAAAGGTACATGTTTTAGTTTCAACTGTCAAAATAAGAAAATGACTGAGATGTACTTTTCTCTGTTAGCCATATACACAAACTTGTGTTAGCCCAGTGCCACTGCTCACTGTTGAGTGTGTGTGTGTGACAAACTCTGCACACTTTTCTGTGAGTCTTACATCAGTAACACCCTGCCTTTCTCAACCTTCTGCGCATGGTGTGAGATTTGTAAATGCTCTCCATTTGCTAAGACGTTGCCAGATTGGCAGTGAGACACCTTCGTAACGTCCCCGCTGAGAGTGACACATCAGTCCTCTGCTAACCATCTTTCTCACTCCATGACACTGCCTGCTGCGAGACGTCAAGCTTGTATTAGGCCTTCCTCGAGCCGGTCGGTGAGTCAGCTGGTGAAGCCTCCAGCCTGGTCAGAGAGTGAGAGGAACAACATCCTCGCCTCCCGTTCGGGATTCATCTAATGCTTTCTGAAGCCTTGTTAGTCCAGGCTGAGAGCAAGCATTGGTGACAACTGTTTGCCATGGGTTCATCTTCTGTGATATAGTCATAGTAGCCTGCAGTGATTATTTTGTTAACATAATCTGGCAAACTCTGAATCCTTGTTATTTTTTTAGCACCAAAAAATTTCAAAAAAAACGCAATGAACGATCATTGTGAACAATGCCCTTAGCAAGTAACACATATACAACAACGAAATACAGTACAGTAAGTTTTTGTAGAAAGCTTGAGGGTGTATGTACACTCAATAGTACACAAATGGGTTTCTAAAAAGTGCCAATGTAAAAAAACCACAACAATGAATCCCTCTTAGCAATTTTAGTTTTGGTCCCTCAGCCAGACTCAGCTGAATCGAGTCCGTCAGCAGAACAGATCGTCATCCTCTTCCACTTCAAAGGATGGCACCATCTGTTCCGCCGAGCTCACTTCCTGTTCACCCAGCGCCACTTCCTGCGACGACGGCGGCTGGTGGAACCACGGGTGAGCGAACAGCTCAGTCGCCGTGAGTCTCTCCCAGGGTTCTTTCCTCAGCAGGCTCTGGAGCAGACACTTGGCCTTGGGTGACAGGCCCTCTGGCAAACAGCACTGGCCTCTGCGGATTTTGGAAAACAGAGTGGCCGGGTCTGGGTCGTGGAAGGGGTAGCGGCCAACCAGCATGGTGTACAGCATGACACCCAGGCTCCACATGTCGGCCATCTTGCCAGAGTAAGGCGTGGAGCTGCTGAGGATCTCTGGGCTGACGTAGGCGGGGCAGCCGTGGGTGTCTGACATGGAGTCGTCGTTGGGGTCTTCTAGGACCCGACAATCCTCGAGGCTTTCTAGTCTCACCTGTGTCCTGTGAAGAAAAAATAAGAATAAGGTCAGGAGATTTCAAAAGATCTTCAGCAGCTTAGAGAATACTGAAAAAGGTTTAGTTCATTTAGCAGCTATTCCTTAAAACGTGTGTGAGTGTTTTAGTTTCACTCATTGCTGAGAGAGATATGATATCATCTGTTATCTTACACAGAATGCAACATTACACATTACACAAAACCTAAGAACTTAATGTTCAGCCCTCAATCCAAAACTACATTTCAGTGTATTTTTTAAAAATATTTTATCTTTTCAGAGTCCACATGTACAACAATATTTAAATCATTGTGTGTGACCGCATGAGAGTCTATTTCTAACAGTGGCTTTGTTTATATTACACTGTTAAACATCACTGATTGCATCATGGAAATACAAGCATCCTTCCTTTAGCCGTGAGCTGCGCAGCGTACAGACAGATGGACACACAGACACAAAGACACACACACACAGACACACACACACACACACACACACACATACAGACACTGGTGAACCTACTATGACCTAAGTGCACAACAGTGAGTCCAGTTTGAGAAGCGTAGCTGCCTAAGCAAATTTCCAACGACTTCCTGGCACACACACGGTCACATAAACACACATAAATATACAACTCCAGCTCCCTCCTCCTCCCCTACTCTCACACACAATGCTATATTTAACCATGCTAGTGACAGGACATACATTTAGTCCAGCACCAGAGTAACTAAGATTGTGAGAGTGTATTTGTAGAATGACACATTTACCATTGAAATGCTCAAACCAAATGATTGATGGGACAAAGATTAAAAGCATCTGACGGGAAACCTCTAACGGCAGAAAAATATCACTAAATAATTTCAAAAGTGATTAATTTTCTATAGCAACAGACATGCTGTGTTTGTAATTAAGAGTGAATTGTGCCTCTCGAGATTTGCCCCCAAGACTAACACTGTGATTGAGGTTTCATCAAATAAAACACACACATGAGAAGTGTGCTGTTTTATCTCACATTCAGATGGTCGACTACGTGAGACTCTTCAGTCGTCAGACAGAGTGGCTGTTGCAGAGAGAAATAGACAGCCAGAGAGAGGATGAAAAGAGTGACATTCAGAAGGACCAAGATAGAAAGCAACAGATATTTAAACACCAAGATAGCGGAGGAGACAAGTCAGGGGAGGAGAACGAAGAGATGGAGACAGAAAAGGAAACAGAACAGAGAGAGTTAGAGGGGTGGAGAGAGTGACTCATCCTTCTTTTGAGAGTACATATCTTCTCTCCTCCTCTCTCTCTCTCTCTCTCTCTTTCTCGAGCCGAGGCTATCTGCACCTGGGTCCCACACTCGTGGCGCCAGCCATCCCATAATTACCCTCAAATGGCTGTTGCCACATCAGTGACGCACGGGAAGGCTGGCCCAGCAGTGAAGCTCTGCATGCTTCGTAGTCCTAGTCACCTTCCCCAAACTGGATTTTCCAACTGCACTGTGTGTGTGTGTGTGTGTGTGTGTGTGTGTGGGTGAATGGAGATAGTATTTGTCAAATTGTTGTGACTTTCTCTGTCTTTGTTGGCCAGGACATTGCATCATGGCTTGATTGTCAGGGTTTGAAAGATGCCTGATTGTGAATTTGAAGGAATGTATGACGGAATAAACGAGGTCATGCAGAATAGCAACATTTCAAGGAGACTTATGTTGATGTGTGTTTAAAGTCTGTCTGTGATTGGACAAAGGCAGCAATCTCAGGGTGCAAAAGAAAAAAAGAAAAAAAGAAGATTTTCTGGAAATGAAAAGCCAAATTCCATGATGTCACACGACCAGCTAGTGCTATCAGCAAAGATCTGCAGCTTTGTCGTGTCACTTCACGGTAAGATCATTTGTAGTGGCACTGCACTGTGTCGCCAGCCAAAGAATAAAGAGAAGTCAGTGTTAAAAAACAAGATATCATCCCACAACTCCAGGGTCAAGTGGGTCTTGCGGGTCAGTCTACCAGCATTATGTTGCAAGGTTGTTACCCAGATAACAAAATACTGAATTACAGCCAAAATGGCATTTGAGCTTGCAAGGGACCAGAACAAACATGCATTTTTGAGCACACAACACACAAAGAAAGAAAATGAGCTACGCAGACACCCCCCCTCCCCTTCCCCTCTGCACATATACGCTGTGACTCATCGCTCTGCAGCCGTATAGCTATCAGAGGGACGCAACCAACTTCAACTTCTCTCACTGGCTGCTCTCATTCATCCAGTGTGACCCTGCAGACCCAGAGGTCAGGGCTGGAGAATTTTGAATGTTGAAAAGTCTCCATAAAAAAGGGCCTTTGGAAAGCCAAGGGGGGGGGGGGGGGGGCAAAGAGGCGTCAAACAGTTTTTTAAGCAGGGGTTTTATTTGTCTTCTTTAACAGAATGCAGCACTCAGAGAGATGCAGACATTAAGGTGTGTGTGTGTGTGTGGGAGCTAGTTCAAGCAAAGTGCTTTGAACTAGCTCCTTCATGGATGAAAGTGTCTTTGAATGAATCCTTGTTGGAAGCATCAGTTATTCTGCAGCATAGTTATGATGTAATTTATTAATAAATAATGAGTATTAAATACATTCTAAGATATAGACTGCAGAAGGAGAACATTGTCTCATTCATCAGCCTCGTCTAGCGGCTCTGCCAAGCTACCACCCACTACATTCACACATGCACACACGCGCGCACACACACACACACACACACACACACACACACACACACACACATGCATTCAAAACAAACACAAAACACGCTTACAAAGAGACACATCGAGTGTGAGAAAGGGAGACAGACAGAGAGGGCGAAAATCTGGGAAGCTATGCAGTCTGCCTCCACAAGTACAGAACCTCCTACTCTCTCTGTGCCCACATCCATATCTGCACACATGGCCAGTGTGTATCAGCTGCTGCCATGTTTGCTCTGCGCCTTTATTGGCACGTCCCACTACACTGCATGTATTTAAGTCTGAGAGCATCCAAATAAAGTTAACTGATACTATTTGAGCAGGGTGGAGTTGAGAAGTGTTTTTCAGGAATATGATCCTGAACAGGTGGATGGGCAAACATTGTAAGAGACTCGTGTTTCCATGAAAGTGCTGCGAGGGATGCACTTCTCACCTTTTCTCATCAGCGAAGACAAACTTTCGCAATTTGAGGTCACCCAGCACGATGCCAGCCTGGTGGCAGTGTGCCACAGCCAGAGCCACCTGATGGAAGAGCCTGCAGGCGTGCACCTCATCCAGCCTGCGGCAGCTCTTCACCAGGGTGTGCATGTCGCCAAAGTCCCTGTCCAGGAACACGTAGGCCTTGCGCTCGCCGAGGATGATGTCCCTGATGCTGGCCACATTCTTGTGGGCTGGTAGGATCCCATAGGCTCTGATCTTTTCCTGGTACACCCCCATATTGAAGACCTGGGGAGAGAGAGAGAAGAGAGCAGAAGAAGAGGAGGAGGGACAGGGATGCAGCATGGAAATTAAGGAGGGAGAGAGAGTGTGTGAGAGAGGGGGAGGAGACAACGGGTCAGTGTGTTCTTAATGATCATCTGAGGAAACAACCATGCAAATTTGGCAAGTTGGGGGGAAAAAAAGACGTAGGATATGCTTTGATTCCAGCTCAATACACTGCTTTTGCATGAGCGTGACAAATGAATCACCAAAGCATGATGCGATTAACTTTATTAATCAACAAAGCCAAACGCCTGCAGATCTGCGATGCAAAGCAAACACATGGATCTGGAACACTGCAGGGCCTCGTCCTTATCTGAGCAGATCTCTATCATGATAGTCCTTCTTTGTCTGGCATGTTTGCATTTTTGTGTGTGGCGTATTGCAGTGACGTGTATGCAAATGAGCCGAGTTGACAGACACAGTGTGAAGCCACGGTGCCAGGGATAGGTGGACTTTTAACAGGCTGTGTTTCCCCAAAACACAGCACAGGCTGTGTTGCCTGGCCCTCTGTATATGTATACACATAAAATAATCACAGAGCCGTGCATAGTTCAGGATTTAAAAAACCATGAAGCAACGCTGTTATTACACAAAGTGTGACACATCTCGCGTGAGAATGACATTTTGTGGAAAAAAGTCGGCTAAATACTGGCGATATGTCAGACGGGCTATTGAGCAACGCGGTGTCTTGAAACGCCATTCATTCAGAGAAATTGCACAATGACGGGATTGCGCATACCTTGCACAGCAGCTCATCGCCAGTGTCGGTGTTCATCGCGCTGTGCACGCTCTCCCGGTCCGCCAGAGGTAGAAGCAGAAACGATCCTATCCTGGATGGCCCCGGGTGGGTCGCCGGTACGGGGCTCGAGACGGGGCTGACCGGAGACCCGGGAGAGGCGCCGAGAAGTCCCTGCGTGTCCCCCGCCTCCGCGCTCAGCCTGGCGCATTTGGCCGGCGGCTGATCGTCTGAGTCCAGCCGCTTGTGCGCGACTCTCCCGGTGCGGATGCAGGGTGCCGGGCGGCTCCACTGCAAGTTCATCCTGATTCAGACCGATTCACCGTTAAAGCAAAAACGAGACCCCGACTTGTTTACGACGCGTCCTTTGATGGTTAAAATAAACTACAAAGTGTGCGCTCCATTCCCCCGCGTTCTGGTCGACATATAAATGAAACTTCAGCGGTTTCAGTGACGGCACTTTTTCTTGATAATAATCCAACCCACGTCCTTTTTGGAGAGCGAATGCCCGTGGCTCTGAGGTCTGTGTACTTTTGGTGAGAAAATCCCTCAGAGCCCAGACTGGGAGAGAGACAGAGAAAGAAAGACAGAGAGAGAGAGAGAGAGAGAGAGAGGGAGAGAGAGGGGGGGAGAAAGAGAGACCGCCTCGCGCTCAGGGAGGGAGACAGAGAGTGAGTGAGCTCCGGTGATGTTGAGCTCACGGCTCAAACACTCCGCCCGACCAGTCCAGCCTCCTGGTGACACACAACCATTGAGCAATCCCCGTAACGGCACCGACTCCAGCTCAGCTCGGCTCTGATGAAACTGCCTGCTGTATTACCTTTCACAGATGACTACGTGAGCATATGGTGCAAACATTAATGTTATCTTCTTCTGTCATGCTGTCATGAATCTCCAGGTCTGAGATTAAGCTGATAGTGAAAAAAAAAACCCTGACCATGTGAGAGGAATGAAGAAATCCTCCGCTTATCATGGCTGCCTCATCAAGCATGCACATGTTTTAGACAATAATTAACAATCTTTAAAACTCTTTCTCTGACTCAGTTGTTCCTTCATGCTCAGCTCTTATTGCCATTTTATTACCAGCTGCAGCAATCTCTCCACAGACCTCCTGTATGGCACCTGAACTGTTTGCTCTCCAAATGTTATGCCTCAAGTGTGAACCAACCAGTACAAAGCTCTAGTGTAGGAGCCTTAACTCTAGCTTTAACATCACCATGATATTTTCCCATGCTGAGCCTGTTTGTTATGTGGATATGACTCACCCCCATAAAGCCTTAGTGGTGCTGGGCTATAAGCATTCACATAAAATATGCCATCGCAGCTCCGTAAACAACATCATAGCAGCTGGGCTCCCAGAGACACTGATCCCAGGCTGAAACGAGTAAAATTATGCAATATTCTTGAAAAATATGTGGACTGTTACTTAGAATGTAATAACCAGAAATCGAAGGGTCAAGTACAGTAGTATATAGTTTGAAATACATTCCTGTGATGATGAGTGTTGCAGATGAGCTGATGGTGTGAGGTAATTTTAAATGTGCTTGTTTGTGTGTGTTTGTCACCGTGTGCACAAACACACACACACACACGCAGACACGCGCGTGACCGTGTTGCGCAAGGGTTCTCTTTTTCCACTGCTTTTATTGTCGAACATGCACCGTGGCTTCAGTGGAGGCTCACTGAGCGTTCACTAAAACACAGAGCACCAGCTGGCCGGTGTGTGTGTGTGTGTGTGTGCGCGCACTATCACCCCTCTTTTGCACAACCCCTCCTGCCAAACAGAAGCATGACGTTCCGAGCCATTTCTTTTCACATTTCCAGCACAGTTCCTTCCACAAGAGGTCACACACTTAACCAGGTCGCAGCAGCTCGGCTCGGCTTGACTCCAAAAGGTCATGTGAACCTGTCTCTGCAGGCCGTCCAAACACGGATGAGCTGCAGATTCCATAGGAATGATGGCCTGTTATTTTTAGGCCTCGCATTCTTCCTTTGTGCAGTGGTCGTCCTATGAATAAGGTGACTCACCATCTGATTGATGTGTGTGCGTCTCTGTGAGCAAGTGTGTTTGTCATGCAGTCAAGCAGGCACAGGAACAGGTTTCCTCTCTCCCTGTCTCTCTCCCTCTTTATCTCTCGCTCTCTCTTCTCGAACAGTTCAAAAACAGTCACTGTGGGAATGGGCGGCAGAGCTAAGGAAAGGTGAAAGGCTTATTGTTACCTGACGTCCGGACCTGGTGTGTCACTGCGTCAAAGTGATGATGCATGTTTGTCGCTTGTTTATGTGTGACAAAGGCTTTAGACATGCAGTGGGAAGACTGACCTGTTTGTGTTGGCTGTGATAAACACACAGCGTTTGCATGTGTGTGTGTAATATGACAATTTGTTCCAATGTAAATAATAGTTTATGTTGGAATCATTACACCAGGTCACACTGTGCTACATGTGGAGGCTGTACTGCTCTCATATGCATGATAGTTTATGCTGCAGGTTACAGCATTATATAGCTGGGAAGCCTGTGTGTATATTATCATGGTGTATGTGGGTGTGTGTATGTAGGAGTGTGGCTGCATCCCCATGCCAGTGAGCTAGAAGAGAAAACAGTATTCAGGGTATGCTCTCCCTTGTTATAATTAGCTGAGTCACTCACCACCAGCAGCGGTAAAGAGAGGCTGGGAATTGATCTGCTCTGAGAATAGTTCAATCTGATGTGGCTGACAGCCAGCGCATCGCCGTTAATTATTCTTCTTTCGAGTTGCTCTGAGCTGCAGACTTGAGACTAGTACTCGATTCAGACGTGCAGTGCTAACCTTAAGACTATAAAGTAGAATCTTGATCAGTTTTGAAACAGTAAAACCCCAGTGAAATAACCATTTAATGATCCTTATCACAGGCTTGGATTAGCGTAGCACTTTGCTCACAAATCAAATATTAGATGGTAACAGATACTGTAGATGCCTTATGATCAGATGAACCAAACAAATAACACAAAACTGAACTTTTTCCAGCAAAATGATCCTGCCAGCTCTTCCAGTTGGCACCAGGAGAAAGCAGTGAACAATTGTTAATTGTGTGTTTGTTCCTGCTTTTTCTTACTGAAAGAGCTGTTTTCAGTTTTTCAAATATACTGAAGATGATTGATGCCTTTTATTATAGAAGAAGTAGTGTTCTACTTCTGGCGCTTATCTAAATAAGTGACAGTGATGAAACTTTGACAGTATACTTTATAATCCAGACAGCTGTTTTGACTAGTCATAGTAAGAAAAGCACACGTGTTGCTAATAACATATAGTATCCCAGTAATGTTGCACTCAAGCAATGTCGGCAGAATGGGAAGGACAAGAAAACGTTCCCATTCCTCTAACTTGGGATGCGTTCATTTATTATTCCAACACAGTTAGTCCATCTGCTAGCCTTAAAGTCACTGTCACACCAGATAAATAGACTAAATTACCTACTTTTGTTGATATTTGTTAACAATCAAAACCAGGTGCAGATGCTCCTTTTAAATTAGCTGAATCGATTGTATTAGTGTTAATACTGGATTTTATTTAGATGTTACTGTCAGGGATGAAGGCATTGTAGTTATTTTGGTTTGTTGACACTTCTGTATTTTTTTCACCTACTGCGTGGAATCGTAGTTATCTGAACTTCCTGATATCTCTGACGGAATTGCATCTAGGAGGCTGACGTGAACAATTGTTTTTCTTTGTCTGAGCTGCTCATAATTGTGGTCTGAACAAGATGACATGAATGCAACATCAGCCACGACACTGCATCATATCTTTATTTGACCTAAATGTTCATTCATAGCTGTTGTTAATGTGCATTTGTTTAGTCATTATTATTAAATCATATTGATTAATGATTGTCCTGAAGGTGTGTACTGGAAGATGTATGTAACATCTGAAAAAGGTCACTTGAGGAAACAAGGAAGTAATGTAACAGTGTATGCAACAGTAGTCTTTTTTACATCCATCATCTTCCTCTATTGGTATTACACTGACTGTTGCCACTTTTTCTTTTATGAATTTTATAAAGTACAACTTGTTTTCTGCAAGTGTCTGGTTGTCTGCCATTACCATTGTGTCTTGGGACAGCTGACATTTTGCTATGAATGTAGAAATACAGTGTGGGAGATAGAAGTGGGCCACTGGATATTCAACTATATTTTAGAACTGATTACATTTGTATTCAGTCTGGGTATAAATTCTTTCTTTCGACCCCAAAAAAAAGTCTTATAAGATGGCTGTTCTCCTCTGGTCTACTGTATGTTTTGACATAAGCGCCTAGACACTGTGAACTGAATGAACTCAAATGTTGAGGTCTCATCCAAAATTAGTCATCAGCTTGCTATAACCATCTCTACTGAATACACTCTATATTTTTACAACCCTGGCTGACCTCAAGGACAATCAATCAAACCAGGAGCCGAGATGAGGATTGTTTCATGTGGATGGACTCCAGACTGTAGTCTGGCCAAAAAAAGTCTGCCTTCCTTTGCTAGTTATCCCGATCTGTCCATCACCATTTCTTTGATCTGTTAGGTTGAGTCAGGCTTGGTTAGATTAGAAAGACCAGATTCTTGGCAACACAAATGATATGTGCAATTCAAAACCCAGTTTAATACATACTTTCAATCTTCCAAAAATGCTGCTCTAAGATTTTACAGCTCTTGACCACAAATTATTTATACATGGGAACACACACCTACACATTGTTCCCCATTGATTGAAAACATTGTTCTCACAGAGGGGAGTTGTCATGTTTGCACACACTCAGCACAAAGACTTCCCCAAAGGTCTTCTGAGAAGTTATAAAGCGTAAGCTTAAAAAAAATAAATTTTTTCATCTGTCTTCAACATTGTGTTTACGTGAAGTGTCCGTCGTAACAGCACATAGCTGTTTCATAGAACCAACTGTAACTTTCATTTTTACCCAAGAAACAAAATACTATATAAAGCTGAAACCGGGAATATGTTTTGATAAATAATGGTGGAATGTGGTGACACAGATAATAATGCTTTTACTGTGGGTAGAGATACTCTCTTTATTTTTCTTAGAATAATTACTTAGTGTTAACCAGACACTTTGAGTCCTATTGATGATACAAATACTGTCAGACTATATCTTTACAGAAATAACATATTCATGATCACATTTCCTGGTTGGTTGATGACCTTTTTGCTTCATTCTGGAACAACGAGGTGAAACTTCCCAAATGCAACACTAGATGCTCCGTCATATTTACTGTAGTTTGAACATGCAGATCAAAGACTAAGTCAATTTTACTAAACTACTCCTATTTGCAGACTATAATTGCTGTAGAGACAGGTGAATAAGGGAAAAACCAACATTACTTTACATTCATTTTGCAGACCCAGTTGAGTGCACTCAAATCCAATAGAAACACAAGCTAGAGATGCCATCAAAAACAAAAAGTAGACAGCTAGCCGTTTGATTAGAGAGACTGTACAAGTGCATAGCATTTTTAAAATCTTTTTTTACATGGGGTGTAGTAAAGAATTTACAAAATGTACATGAGGTATAGTCTGAAAAGGTGGGTTTTAAACCTGTGGCAGAAGATGGACATCTGCTATCTTTACTTTATTGGGGGGGTTCATTCCATCGAAAACACCCGAAAACAGCCTTGGCAAAGATGAGACACTGCAAGGTCCATGGAGTGATTATTCAGAGACAGTGTTGAGCAATGGTTGAGCCGGGTGTAGGGTTCGACCATGGTTGGGAGGTAGGAAGGAGCAGTTCCCTGCACCACCCTGTAGGTCTTTAACTGGATACGAGTGTGCTGAATTTATGAAGTATTGATACTATGGCTGCTAAATTGTGTTTTTAGTTTTGATACAAGCATATAGACAACACAAACTATAACACCAGACAAACACTGTACATTCGAAGGAGAAGTTCCTAAGCATGTATGTTCTAATTTAATGGGTAATATGACTGAGAAACCATCTTTTCAAGGCCACATTGAAGATATTCTCTGATGTGATTAACTTGTAAAAAAAGTATGTCATTTTACTGCAGCAGAATAAGGAAATGCATTTCAACCCATCAAACTCAAAGCGAAAACGTATATAGATATCCTCTTTATGCAATAACACCACTTTGCTGGAAAGGTTATCAATGTGCTAGGTATCTTCCTCAGACCTTCATCAGCAGAATTTCATTTGAAAAGATAAGTTCACTTCCCTTCGTGTCCTAAGAAAATTATTTCATAACCCCGTCTTTATCCGTCACTCGTAAACACATGATTTCACTGAAATAGTTTGCCTTACACTCAGAGCTCCACTCCAGGATGACTCAAGGGGTTTCCTGTTGCTAATGGGAAGTGGATTGCAATTGTGTGGCCACAACAAACACACACACGTCACCGCCATACTGTCACCAGCCCATCACTGAGGTTACACAAGCTGTCTCCGCTCAGCCTGGCCCAGCCCATGATGTCACCCTCGCTGGAATGAGAAAACACCAATTGAGAAAAGTATTGTCATTTATTGCACAGCTGAGAAAAAAAGAAAAGAGGGAGATTTTATTATTTTTATACAATGGGAAAGCAGGGAGGGGGAGGAGAAAGATTTTAAATCAAAGCGTGAATGATGAGTCCAGTCGCTTTGATGGACAAAGCTGTGAAACAATATGAATAATCCACACAAAAATAGAACAAGACTGAGTTTGTAGCCATGCTAGCGCTAGCCACCTGCGCTCTGTGAGGCTGTACTTAGGCACAGTGGTGTGTGTAGCATGTAAAACCATTCTATTTTAGCTTGTTAGCATGCTAACATTAGCTAATTAGCACTAAACAGAAAGTACAGCTGAGGCAAGGATTTGGTTATTTCCTGAAGTACTGGACACAATGGGTGATGATGATGATGAAGAGGAAAAGTTAAGGAATCACCAAAGTTTAAAATGACAATTCATCCTTGGCTTCATCAAGGTTACTTAATATGCTTCACTTGAAACCAAAAACGTACACCTCACGGTGGCTCCAGAGGAAAAGTCAGAGGATCACCAAAGTCATCAGGTTACATCGTCTGAAAACCACAAATATCTGGACAAAATGAATGAATCAAATGTTGTTGAGATATGGTGGACTGAGCATGGCTAAACATGGATAACCAGTTTTTCTTGTTTTTTCAGTTGTCTGTCCTCTTCATAATATTCTCACTCACACAGTTTCCCCCGGTGTGACCTGCTTTGATTTATTTTAATTGCGCCGTTTAAAGAATTCTTTCACAAACAGTGCCTTAGAGGATGTCACATGAAAGTGTCCTCCAACATTAATCTCCTCTGTGCTGTTTGATGAAGGATAAGCTACAGCTGCTGTTCAAAAAGGGGTGTCTGCTTTTGACATACCTACACTAAATTATTTTCTGAAGTGAGCAAATCCTCATTCTCTCTTCATTTGAATAAGCGAGGACACAAAGCACATCCTCCAGCCAAAACACAAGAGGTTGGATCATCATTAATGACACTTCTAGCCAGAGAGTGAGATAGATCTACAGAGAAAAAACTCCAATCCCCTCGACAAGTCCCATAACCCCCAACCTCTTTCCAGAGTGAGTCAAGCAGTTGTAAATTTATCAAAGTGTGCCAACACGAGAGGGAGAGAAGAGCTTAGCGTTTGGAACAGGCAATTAATTGCAGGATAATACCCCATGTAACAGGATTTCAATGACTGTTAGCGCTGCTCCGCTCCAAAAGGAGATTTATTCTCATAATCCCACGATGAAAGGGATGACCAATTACTTCCCATGCATTGGAACACACTGCCTGAACCAGGACTAGGCCAGCGGGAGAAAGAGGAAGCGGGGAGGAAAAGACAAGTTTTTGTGTGTACACATGCATACTTACTATTCAGCCAGCCACAACAACCTGTCACTCTGCACAAAATACCTAACGCAGAGCTTTTAATGATATGATTGCACTGCAACTCACGGGAGAAAGATGAAAGTCGAGCGTTGCTCCATTAACTGCAGACTCCGTGGCTGCTGAAAATTAGGCTCGCGTTTCTTGGCGTTTCATCAGTTTTAAAGGATGTTGAAAATGTGGGTTAACATTCATGAAGTTTGTGTTTGAGTTTCAATGGCAGAATGTCATCATAAATGAGTACACATGACGTTATTGAAACAGGCACTAAAATCTTTCAAAGGAATTCATTCATAGACGTTTGTCCCTGGTGAATCGTGATGGCACAACTTCCTAATTAAGGGCTGAAAGAAGACCAGAATATGTCATGAACTGTTGAAAAGCTTGAAACTGTTGATTTGGAACTTGTTCAACAATTTGAAGATCTTTTCTTGAGGTCTGTTGAACAATTTGAAAACTCCTCACGGTACATCATCTATCTGTGCACTCCTCCCCACATCAAGGAGCAGTTCACTCAAAATCAGAAAGATCTTTCTCCCTTCTCCTTGTGGTATCTAACTATATAAAACGTTTTGGTTTATTTGCAAAGGATTTGAGATCAATATTGCCGAGACTTCTGTCACTAACCTGATACAGTTGATATATTTAACAGTTTCAGTATTTTCGTCCTTCGAGTCTCCTCAAAACCCATACATAGGGAACCATAGAGGTACATTTGGAAAGGCGTGTTGCTGTTGAATTTTTGGTAATTTGGTAAGGTAATTTTTGGATGCATTGAGCACCACAAATAAAATAAAAAATAAATTCCATTTGAATGGAGTAAATACACGTCAGTATGCTCCAACAAAATGGTTAAACAGCGTCTAGAGTCCCCTCCCCCGACACTCGTCTGATATTGGACCTGGGTGGGCTGCATCTGATCATTTTTGGAACTTTTCTGAAACACCCTCTTCACGCAAAGTTCGACCAAGTGTGCAGAGGTAAGGAACAACAGTTACCTCTGTCACGTTTCATATGTACAAATGAGTGAAAAGTTATAAATGCCTCCGAAGAGAGATTTTGTGAAGTGTGCATTGTTATCCAGACCATATGAAGTAAGAAGTCACGGTCACAGATATCTCAAAAGTGTGAAGAAGGGCAACAGTTCCCATCAATGTGTTCTGCCTGTTTTTGTTCTCTGCAACATTATCAGTTAAACATAAGATAAGGTGGACAAGGTGCATGAGGATTGCAGCTAATGGGAATAATGTCAGTGAGTGTTGAATCTTTACGGTTGATTACATTACAATGAGTTCCCTGGTGGTTCCTGGACCTGTACACGTAAAATACTCACAAACATTTACTGAAGGGTGTCAAACTGGCAAGCTGCCATCATTATTCACCTCATCTGTACATAGACCTTAACTGTAGATCTCAAACCTCTAGGCCAAAAGTCCACATTGAGATTAGATGAGATGAGTCATTCATAATATTTTAAATTTAAATTCATTGCACCAAATTTAGTCATTCAGACCTGCAGGAAACAGGTTTTGTCTTCAATGCTACAAATTTCAGTGAGCGCTGAGTCAGTGTGACAGGATCACTAAGGGTGCGTGACAGCCGAGTGAACAGCATGTCCTGCAGTGTGTGTTCAGGGACAGACAGCTGCAGTAACTTCAAGTACATCATCCAGTGTTATGGGTGCTCCTGATGTGTTCCCTCCACAGGGAGAGAGTGTGTGTGTCGATGTGATAGAGATGGTGCTGACTGAAGGTTTGTATGTGTGTATTTGTGTGTGTGTATAGGGTGTGGGCGGAGGTAATTAAGGTCAGGAAACATGCATTATTAATCGTAACACGACGTAATAATGGAGAGGCAGCGTGATCTGTCATGCCCGGACGCTTTAACATCCCTGGGCTGTGTGTGTGTGTGTGTGTGTGTTTCCCATGTGTTTTTGTGCAAGTTGGGTCCTCTGGAAACAGGAATAGTATGAAAACATCCTTCAATCTGTGTTTAACTAAGAATTAGAAAAAACAAATGCATGGATGACAAATGTCAGCACGAGTGCTTTGAATAATATGTGTCCCATTTCTGATACCAGCTCGCTTTTGTTTCATGAGGTCATTTTTTCCATTCAAACCTCAACAAAAGCACACTGTAAGGGACACTTGGTGAGTGTAGTCGTGACAGGGCCATCACACAAATGAGGACATTTTCTATTCGTGGCTCAGTGGGCTGTAGAGGAGCCATGCTTGTTTGTGCTACAGTGTTGAGACAGGGCTTAGGTGTTAGGCAAGTTACCAGGCTGTGACTCAATGTTTAGTGTTGATTTTCCCTCAGGGTAAATTCTGATGGGGTTAGGTTGATCCGGCCTTTTAAATCCAGGTTGAGCAGTGGTATAACAAATGGAACAAGAGACTTGTGAGGGTTTAGGGAAAGTTTTCACATATCATAAACCGAGCCAAAATCCAAAGAAAAAAAAGGTGCAAGAATTTGTCTTGATATTAGCTTAGAGCAAAAGGTCTTGTCAGGAACACCATACCAAATGTTCTGTCTTCAAATAAATGCAAACAGGAACATCTACATTTTTGTTTGCAGATAATAAAGGCTCTTCTCGTTTCTTTGATGCCTGTTCAAACAAACTGAATCCCCACATGTTGTATTGCAGTGACATTGTCAATTATACAGTACACAATACATTAATGCTGTGCTATTAGTTTTGCTGGGCCCTAACTGTCACATTTGACAATTCATGTCTGCAAGGTAGCCATTACCTGCAGCACATACATCATCTATAATTTTCCTTTTCACAACAACTTACCAGACTTGTCTTTCTACTGCTCATTTGTGAGAAGAAAACAGATTTCTTGGAAAAAAAACAACTATAAATGCAATTCACATCTTACTTTCTGGTACTTTTCTGATCCGAGAAAACAGTAAATACAAACATCTACTAAATAGCTACAATTTCTAAAAATTTCTGATGCAGGTAACTGAAAGCATAGCAAGGTCATCATGAAAGTTGTGCCTCCATGTTTTTGTCCCCTGATCCTGAGCAGTAGGCAGGGGTCTTGGCACTTAATAAATTCAAGAGCGAGAAATCTTGAAGTGTTTTTCCACCCTCAGGCATGTTCCATTTTCTGTGGTCTCTGCTGTTGCGAGCTTTTTTGACATGTTATTATTCTCTACCGTGCCTGGCTGTGCATCTGAGAGAACAGCTTAAACCTGTGTGGAGCCTTGCCTGGAAAAGACGGGTGAAGTATTCACGGTGTGGAGAGAAGGAGGAGGGAAGAGCTCACTTTATGGATTTTTTGCACCTCACCAGTAGCTGCAGCCCCGGCTGTGGCAGATTCCAGACCCGTGCTACGGTTCAAAAACAAAGGAAGAAGGTGAGATTGTTAAAAATGTATTCTGTCAAGCAAAAAAGGAACTCAAATAAATACTACTCATCTTGTTCTTTGAAAGCTTGTGAACATTTACTTTCACTGTATGCTGAGAAATTATGATTTTTTTATCTTAAAGTAATAATTTGACATATTGGGAAATAGGCTTATTGACTTCCTTTCTGCAAGTTAGATGAGAAAATTGATACCACTCACACACATTTTACATTAAATATGAAGCTACAGCCGACAGCAAGTTAGCTTAGCTTAGCACAACACTTCCCAAACTGGAAATGGGGAAATAGCTAGCCTGGCTAAGTCCAAAGGAAAAAGTTCACATACCAGCACCTATCAGAAACCAAACAAAGCTGAGGAGGCTTGCCCAAAAGTTCGGTGAAGTATTCATGGTGTGCAGAGTTTGCTATTTCTTGGCTGACTTAATGGAGTCTTGTTATTGTGAGGTTGCCAGGCAACCAGCAATAGTTCGACATTTGGGGAAATACATATAGTCACTTTCTTGCCAAGAGTCACCACTCTTCTGTCTGTACGGTAAATATGAAGCTGTCTGCAGCGGGTCATCTTAACAAGACTGGAATCAGATGGAAACAGCTTTAAAGCTGTAAAGCACATCATTGCCACACACAACCACAACATTTCTTGGCCGAGACCAGTAACTTCTCTGGAGTCTCTCTCTGTAAGAAAGCTCTATTTCCAAAAATGTTAAACTATTCCTTTAAGGATTTGAGGATTTGAAGTGCCAACAAATTCATTTGATCACTTCTCAGAAACAAAAGATTTTCTTGACTTTCTTGACTCACTTTTCTTGATATATGTACTTATTGTGCCAAACTGGCAACCGTGGGACCTGCTCAGGACACTACTGGCAGGTGCTTGTGAGGCGTGATGGTCTACGTAAAACCTTCAAATAGCCTTATAAAACCCTGGCACACTCTAGATATTTATCACCTTTCTCAACTCACTCTCTAAGGAGCAATGCTGCACTTAAAGTTAAATCTTTTTTTTTTGTGCAGAATTTTGATAGAACGGTTATGAAAATTGTGAAAGTTTATTATGTTTATAATTAGATACTAATGAACAGATCATATCTCTTACAAAAGACAATATACACATGATGTGAATCCTTGGAGAGGATGATCGGATCATTAAACGTACTGGACGCTCTGTTTATTTGAAAGCTGTCGAAATTCCGACTTACTCAACCATGTGGTTTACACTGTAAGCTGGTTCATGGTCCGAAGGTTGGGTTTAGTATGCAAGAGGCTCACTGAGGAGACGAGGGAAGGATCAGAGCCAATTCCCCAGTGCAAATAAGAGGAAGACTGTATACACATCATGTTTGACCTCAGAAGTTAGTGGTATATGTATGAATGGGAAGTTTTCCACCGGTGGATCCTCCCTGCATGTGACTGAGTATGTGCATTCATAAGAGAGGAGGAAGTACAACAAGAACCTCCTCCTACACACACACTCAAACACAATAGGGAGGTCCATTGTGTGCGAGTGTGTGTGTTTGCTATTTGTTGGGATACATTGTGGCTTGTGTGCGTGTGGAATTCACTGCAGCTGACTTCCCCTGTGGGAGAGCACAGACAGTGAAACAATACACTTCTATTATGATTATCATTCTCCACCACACACACACACATACATACACCTAAGCCCCCTAACACAAGCCAGATGTCTCCTGGAACAGTGTCGGAGATGGAAAGTTATCCTGTTCATTTTCAGGAGTAAATATATTTTTGCTGCTTGAAAGGTAACTGGAAACAGCCGGACTGTGGAGAGGGAAAGATTCTCCAGGTGATATTCAGATGCTGAGTTTGTAAGAAAAAAAAAGTAGCATTTTTTCACCTGCTCAATACTCACAGTAAAAGAATGAGCCTGGTAGTAAAATCAGACCACCGTGAACGCTCATCGTACCTCCACAGGCGTCGCTCATGTGACTCCCCTTCGTTTTACAAGCATTTTGACATGTCCCGTCCTGTGCCAGTCAACTAAACTTTAAAGTTATGTCATAAGTCCTTCAAACAACATCACTTCATTTCTGTTGGTTATTACAACATTGCACTCGCCCATCGACCCATATGATGATTAATTGACATTACTGGATGAGCTGGTTCCCTCTGTGGCAGCTAAACTGAGTCTTGCTAACGTTCCTCTTTGGTATGTGCGGATATTGGTGTGGGATGAATGGGCTGGTGCACACGGACGGTGAGCCAATGGGCCTCTAGGTGTTTTTTCACAAAAACAGTAGCAACAGGCAGCATGGAAGAGATCATGAATCAGCTAGCCTTTAAACTAATCTTAGTTTTGTACTCACCTACTTATTTTTCTAATCCAGTATTAAAACTGACTACTAACTGCTTATTTTTCATGAGGACAATGAATAAGCCTTGGACTTAAATAAAGTGGGAAATGTTTTTGTGCAGAGGAAGATTGTTTAAGTGTTGATAGATCAATGAATTTCAGATTCTTTATAATGGTATGATGACTTTCAGGGGTTTGGCAGAGGTCAGTTTATCATAATTCAGTTTGATACATGTCACAGTGCGGTTCTGACTCCGGGATAGAAAATGTAGCTTCTGACTTTATTTTTGACAAGTGAGTCAATGTGTGTTCAGTTTGCTGTTTCCCACACAAATGATAAAGTGGCAGTCTTGCACAAATACAAGGGCTTTGTTTGCTTTTAAAGTGTTTATTATTTATCTATTATTTAAAAAAGAGTCTGCCCCGTGAAATCAGAATCCCATCCATGTAATTTCCTCTGGCAACAGGTGTGCCTGAAAAGTCTGTAATAAACCTTTGTTGCTGTCTGCACGATCATCTAAACCTTCATGTTTCTTGCATTGTCAGACTTCTTTCAGGAAGTTACTGCTGTCCCAGATTTCAGCAATTCATTTTGTGACTTCAATGTTATTATTAATGATAGGAAGGACGGCCAACATGTAATGTATAAATGTAAGTAGCTGGAGTTATACTTTAAATTCCAGAATTGCTTAACGCATACACTAACTCATGGTTAAGTTCTAGTTATAGACAGTCGTCTCTGGAGGAAAGGACTCCCTGTCCTACGCATCGCAGGAAAAGAGATATTGTATTCTGTATTTGGGATTAATCTGTCCAGATGTACCCCTCTTTATCCTATCCAGCCCAAACAAATTCTCTCTCACTGGGAGAACAGGATACTCGGCAAATCTCCATATCCTTCTCAGTCAGGTTATTGCCTTCTGACTCAGTGTCTCTCTCTTCCTCACTCCATCTGTCTCTCTCTCTGGTTATCATCTGTCTTCTCTTTTCCTCGTGCATTTATTCTCTCTTTTCTCCTGTCTCTCTTCCTTCCGTTAGCTGACTCTGTAAAGGGCATTTGGCAAAATGTTATGCTCAGGGGATGTTTACATCAGTGAATGATTGATGGGGTGTAATGAAACAATCTAACCTTGAGTAGACTGAACATGTTCCAAGCAGCCGTAGATCCAACGCACACGTCTCCCTACAGAGTCAGGGGCATAGTATATGTTACATTAAGGAAGCAATTCAGGCAAGAATGAAGTAATAGCTGAACCTCCATGAACATCCAAGGTAAAGCAATGTGCAAAGTGTGTGAAGACATCACTTGCAAAATATTCAGAAATCTTTAACCTAAGTCGTTTAACTGGCTTTAGAGTCGAGGCTCCAGAAAAACTGGAACAGCCCCAGAGCAGGTCTTTTATTTCAAAATGTACTGGAATAAACAGTGTAGTACAACATTAAGACATTTAGTTAAGACATGAATGACGGCATACAATGTAAGATTATAGCACAGCAACCAAAATCCTATCACACTGGAGGAATATTATAGAAAAGACTTGATCCCATGTTGATGTTTCCATTTATAACAATAGAAGACTTGCTGTATGATACTAATGATTGCAGTGCATGTACTTCCCAGTGTCTTATAATATTTCTTGAGAAATATTGTATTGATTATTGTTTGTTTAATTTGGAGATTCTGATTATGTATTCATCAATTTTCTTGACATTCAATTTAAATATGCAAATGCTTATTTTTTTAAATGGAAATGCTATTCCATGAAAATAGAGAAGAAGACAACTGAAACAGTTGCATCTATGTTAAACCAAAATCCATCAATTTCATTGGTTTTGGTGTGTGGAAAATGTTCAAAGGAAACACATCTTTGAACTACAACATAAACACGTTCTATCTACAGCAAAGATCACAGAAGTGTTGCATTCTAGTGTTGCATTTGTGAAATATGTTTTTTGTGCAATGCAAATATAATTGACTGACCAGGAGAATTATATTGTTACCACAGTGGTTTTGGGTTAGGGCAGGTCCCTAGATCCTCCCGTCTATTGAATTCCAAACTGCTAGTGAAAAAAGGTAAACTTAAACACATCCTTCCTCTTTTTCAGTAAATATAATGTCACTGACCACCCAGAGGTCTTTAACAAAAGTTTTTAAATTATAGAATATCAACACAAACTGATGAGCTAGATTTTATATTTAGTACATTTACATTTACATTTAGGCATTTAGCAGACGCTTTTATCCAAAGGGACTTCCAAATAAGAGCTGTCCTACATATCCTTCTCCAATCTACAGCAGATAATACAAAAGAAAAGCAGATAATACAGAAGAAAAGAAAAGAAAAGGTTATTAATATAATGACAAACACAGCAGGGAAGAGGCAGGCAAGTATCATTGTAGGACTCCGCTGAAGCAATTTATTGTTTAACATGGCTCCCCACAGCTCTTAAAGATCAGTGTCTCTGTCCTCCTGTTTTACACAGGACAGCATTCCATGCCTAATATAGGCTTCAGTTGTCAGAAAAATGTTTGTAATGACACATTTGTCAAGATAAGATATCTGAAAGTGAAGGTGGAACGTGTAATTCAAGTGATGAGCATACTTTCCAGTGTTAATATTTCTTTCCACAGATTGTCAATTTATTGTCCAAGAGCCATGGCAGAAGTCTTTATGTGTGAGCAGGAGAGAGGCTGACAGGAAAATAAAAAAGTCTTATCTGTCTGCTGCATAGCTGAAGCTTTTATTGTTGAAAGGGATGTATTTATGACTATAACCTTGTTTTATTCATGGGAAAGTGCCCAATTATGTATCTGTTTTTTTGTGTTACTCAGAAAAGTTTTGAGCCACAAATTAGTTTGAACTGTAACTAAGAGCCAAAGGAATCATTTCACACGGCAGTGTAATGAAGCCTCAGAAAACCAAATGCTCCTTACAGTCGGATAATGAATATAATTTTCAGTGTTTTGGATGTTTGGAAGTAAATGATATTCACTTTGAAGTAACCATCCATACACAGTTGCCTTGTGATGTGCTATGATGATTCAGACATGCCTGTTTTCACAGACACTGCAACATGAATATGAATGAAAGGAAAACTGTCTGTTTCGACCTGAAACATGCTTATTAAGGAGGAAAAATTCCACCGCTGTCCCACACTGTGTGTGGTCTGGGGTGTTAATCAAACACACAAAAAAAGGAACATTTTTACATTTCAAATTTGTTGCATTTCAAAAGCTCCACTGTCTGTGGGTTATGCCTTGTATAGGGCTGGCAGACAAAGGATTGCACAGGGCGAGATGACTCAAGTGACAAACGGGTGGTTAGGAATTTGCTCAGCTTGGAAACCCATCATTACTGGGAATATGAGAGTATCAGTGCAATGCTACAGCCAATTAAAATGTGACCTTGGGTTTTAGTATTGGAACGGGTTACATATGAGACACATTTTGCATCATATGTTGAATAATTGACAATGTGGTGTGTGACCCTGAGCTACTTGCAAAACAATTAGCATACCATAAAAGTAAAGGGAGTTTATGAAAAGGGCACACTGTAAACAATCATAAACACACACACACACAAACAGGCAAACACACAAAACCACCCACCTCTTTATTGCAGCGTTACACAACACATGATTTGAATTATTATCTCTTTACGCGATACTTAAAATGACTTAGAGCAACAGTGATGTGTACAAATGAGAAAGAATTCATTCCTCAGTTTACAAGTATGACAACTGTGTAGATAAAAGACATAAACCAACAGAAACTTGTGTTTTTCCTCATATTGAACATAAGTTTTTGTGTCGTGCAAAACAGGCAGAACAAACAGCAGTGGAAGTTTCAAAGCCATATTCTATAATTACATTGTGAAACCACCATCGCTCATTTCTGCACTTATTCTCTCTTGAAGCCATCCCTATTTGTCGTTACACGACAGTAATTACGGACATGTGACCATTAGCATTAGACTGAGCAGAAGAGAACCACTGAACAGATGACCGACTTACATCCTGATTATAGGAGGAGCAGACATCCGTATGTCACCGCATGGGGAAGTGCACTGACTAACAGGCTGACATATGTATGCTTAGTGATTGTAAGCAATCTTGGTACCAGGCACTGGATGGTGTTTGTGTGGTCAGTAAACACAGGATTCCCATTGGCAAAGGTAATAATAGTTACAGTGGCTGCAGCGGAAAATGTCACCACTTGACACAGATCGGAAGTCAGCTTGCCCTCGCTAGGTTTTCACAACACGAGTGGGAATTGAAAAAGTCATCCGAAATCAGATTCTGGTTGGTGTTTCCCAACACTCCCGCACATACCCCTCCTCACGTTGTCTTCTGGTAAAATCCCTCTGACTGCCCTGTCAGTAAACACAGATTTACCAGGAAGGCTGAGGATATTACCCCTTCATGAGTACACACAAACGTGCATAGTTCATTGCTTACTGTGCTGAGAGAGTAACCTTGTTACTGAAACATCTGTTTCATCACCCTTCCTATTTGCCTTTCAACTCAGGTGTTCCGCTTTCCTGTTTGCTGTGGTTGAGTCAGTTTTTAGTGCAGGTTAAAATAAATCTAATTCAGAGTTATACCAAACAGGTTTATTGCTTTTTTTGTTTGCAGGTGTAGCCCTTTCTGCTTCTGAGCGATAAGCAAAATAGAACATCCATAGGCTTTTGGAGATTTGTTTGTTCTAGTTAAGTTAAACATTTTATTGTAGCCACTTTAATGCATTTATATCTGTATTATCTATTGTTTTGTAAAATGCCAACATTTTGTACACAGACTACATTTTTATGTTATTTTGTTCAATAGTTTATATATTTACTTTTCAGATGTGTGAGCAGACTTTCAGTTGGAAACCTGTCGCTTACAGAGGTTATGGTTATGCAGGAATGCAAGCAAACTCTTACAAGTTTAGCCAACACCTATTTAGCAAGGCCTTTATGTGAAACAGATGACCTTTTCAAATATCAAAAAAAACACTGGTAGCTTGTCATTATACACTATAATTGAAACATTATTAAAAAGGTTCTGCATGGGATTCATATCCATGCCCCACTGTATTTCAGTGAGGTGTTTTTGAAAGGAGTGCCACAACTGTTTGTGACCTTTATCAACGTGTTGCTCAACATCAAATGTAACAGAAAATTGTGCAAGTCCTGCAGATTAAACGCGAATGACTCTGGTGGAAAATATAAAGAAAAAACATGTGAAAAACCTTCGCAACCCCCCTTTCCTCTTTTTGAGAATTTGCTTTGGGCAAATGGGCTGCAGTTGCACAACTGTGCAGCCACCAGCGCTTCAAAACTTCACACACACACACACACACACACACACACACACAATCACACACAGACCCTCAAATTAGAAACACCTTGTTATACTGCAGTGAGCCATCTCACACATCTATTCCCATAATTGTATTGAACTGTAACACGAGGAAACTTACTGACCCCCAAAGCTTGTGAAAATGCATCATGGCTTCAGACGTGTTATGTGTCTTAACTTTGTTTGTATTTTACATCACAGGAATCTCCTCTGTTGGATAATATGCTATTAGCTCTTGTTATTCATCCTGAAATATGCATTTTTGAAAATCTGGTCTAGATTAGCTGCAATGGGTGGACCCCCTCATACCCAATGGCTTAATGATGGCTGGTCTTACGTTTAATATTTAATGCCCAGTTTTCAGATTCGTGGAGCTGATTTTAGTGTTTGCTTCAGGGGATATACCCCTCCTGATCCACCTTGATTTACTAAGAAAGAAATGAAAAAAGTGAAGTTGCTTTCCCAGCAGATCTGGGAAAGTCCAGACTCAAGTCATGGGGCCTGCTATGTCTACATAGTCTAGATTCCATATAAATGACTTTAATAACAGTTATGATATAAATATATTTGCTTTATGGATATTGCACCATTCTACAGCAGGTTCAAAGAACAAGGCCAGAAATAGGAGAAATTAATTTCAGTGAACGTCCCTTGCACATAATTCTCAGATTAAGTTCAGAGAATTTTGTGTTGAGAAAAAGGGATCTCACACTTTCACTTGTATCAGACAAATAAAGTGAAACCATACTCTTCAACACTGTGTAAAGTTAGCATCCAACAACCTTTAATTTATTTCTTCTTTTTATAGTCAAACAAAAATGGGAATCCTTTGAAAATACAATATGGATTTTTTTTTTAAAAAAAAAAGAAGAAAAAGTTGCATATCTCTCGAGGTTACATCTCACCCTCATATCCATCCCTCCACCCTTTTATGCACTCTCCTGTCCTTGGCCAGAGTAGGCAGTTTCTCACCCCAGGGCTTGGCCATATGTGAGTGTTGGCTCAGTCCCTCATGTGAAGGTCAGCCCTGACAGGACATGTGAGCCCCAGATTGTCACCCTGGGGTTGGGAAGCAAGGCTAATTGACTTTAAACTAGGCTGCATGACACACATTAGGACACAGTGACTGGACTATTAAGGGACAAAGGACAAATTTAAAGAGGGATGTGGTCACATAGTAGGGTAGAACTTCCTCAGAATGGAACTCTATATAAACTGACTGGATTTCAGAGGAGTTAGAGTCATTATTATACACTGTAATTATGAGAACATAATATAATGCTTAACCAACAGGAATTCCCCAAACATGCCACTGTTCGACAATTTGGGAAATAGACTTGTTCGCTTTTCTTTCAGAGAGTTAGAGATCAATACAATGAATATCTGTTTGTTAAATATGACGCTATAGACAGGAGATGGTTAGCTTAGCATAAAGACTGGAAGCAAGGGAACACAGCTAGCCTGGCTCTGTCCATAGGTAACAAAATCAGCATTGCTAAAGCTAGCTCATTAACACTTTTTATCTCACTTGTTTAATTCATACAAAAGTGTACAGACAAAGTGTTTTGGATTTATGGACAGTTTTGTGTGAGACAGATACCTTTATATGTGCTTTTAGGCGTAACAGAGCCAAGTTAGCTGTTCCCCCTGCTATCGACTGCCACTGTACTGTCACTAGCCTGCACACACACACCCACACCCACACACACACACACACAAACACAGAGTAATCAACAGTAATTAGTTAATACTTAGCAGTTCTCTTGAACTCAGAATCAAAACCCCTTTCAAACAGTAAACCTCAGCTTTGTTAAATTCTCAAATTATTCTTATTTCCCTGCATCCCTCCACTTCCTGTGCTCCTTTCATCCCCGTTAGGCCATGTAAGGACAAATCATTGTGGGGAGGCAACAGCGTAAACGGTGGTTTACATGGTGTTTGATGAGACGTCCAGTCAGGGTTGCCCACTGATGGAGACGAGCCAGGGGGAAGCATTGTGCAATCAATGGGCTCGGTTAATTACAATAGATCAAACACAAGCTCCATGGCAACCCCTGCCACATTTTCCAAAACAAAAGCCTGCAAGGCATTCAGCATGCGCGGCGGCTGTGACATGGTGTTACGCATGGCTGACACAGGGACGATTAGCAGCGGCCCAGTGTTTATTTCTAGGGATGGGAATTCAGTTTTGTACAGACATTCATGGTTCTTATGATGCTGAATCCCAATGCTGAACACCTGACTTTTCCTACATTTGTGGTTTCAAATGTCTCAACATCTTTGTGTTTAGGTCTAATTAGCAAATGTTAACATGCTAAACTAAGATGGTGACCATGGTAAACATTATACCTGCCAAATATCAGCATGTAAGTATGTTGACTTTAGCATTTAACCCTAAGCACCCCTGTGTCTAGATACAGCCTCACAGAGCCACTAGTAGGGCTAGCTTAGTATTGTTCTACCAGTGGCTCGCCTTTCTCAGCATCTGAAATAGTCCAAACATCTTGCAAGACAATAATAGAAGCTTTTAGGATTTCATTTTCAAACTGTAAAACCAAAAAAGTCCTTTGTGGTCACTCAATGTGAATAATGTTTTAAATTTCTTAATCTAAGCACTCAGATTTAGTGTTGTTTATATTCATAGTTAAACACAGTACAGTTTGTGTATGTTCCAATGATGTATTCACACTCCAAATGGTTTGTGTTGGTTACGCAAATGCTGGTGCACTAAACTTTTCGAAACACACTTAATTTAGTAATTCACCTCAAACTTCTACTTTTCTACTCATTCGTGTGTTCTCTGAGAGAGTCGTGACAGAGATGGACACCCATTCTGCCTGTCTATCAGCTAGCAGCAGGCACCGTCAACAGGCCACTAGCGATGGGGTCTGTCTTCTTCAGACACCAGATCTGTTCTAACTCACCAAAGTTGGCTCTCACATCTAAACCATGAGCCAATCCTAGAGAACAAATGTTGAAGTGCAAATAAAACTCTGAAAATTCTTATCCTCATTATTCAGCGTCCCTCTCTCTGCCTTGCTTTCTCTCTTTGACCCTTCTGTGCCCTTGTTTATTTATTACTTCTTCTCATTCTGTTTTCTCAGCCCGTTCCCCCCTTCTTCCTGCCTCTACCCGCTCTCATCTCAAATTAGTGTCAAATTCCCCAGTGTGCTTGTTATGTTTGTTTTCTAATGCAGTACCTACCAAATTACAAGTGTCCTAGTGTCCTATTCTTGGGTGCCCTCTATTAATTCTCATTCATGTGTAAGAGGGCAGCTCTCGGACAGTAAAGTAGCTCCATCTGTGTGTGTGTTTGTGTGTCTGTGTGTGTCAGGGCAGGTCAGTCATGAGAGCGGAGAGCCTGCATTCCTCTGTGCACTACTAAATCCTCATGGGATAGACCTCATTAGTGGACTAGCTGTTCCCAGGCTGTCTCATAGTCACTGCTACAGTGTGTGTGTGTAGGTGAAAGCATTTGTTTACATGTTTGCATATTTTTTTGTGTTGTATGTTCTCCGTTTGTCATTTTGTGACACTCCTATTATACGCTGTGTTTGTGTGTAGTTTCAAAAGACAGGTTAGACTGCTGCTGTAGCTAGGTCAGTAAAGTCTACAAGGGGATGAGATGTACTCAAGGGACTAGCTTGCCTCATGGACTCTTCTCAACCTTGAATAAATGCACGCACACACACGCTCTCTCCGGTCTCTTTTTACCATGCTGTCATGTGCTAAAGTGTCCCTGAGAGACACTTAACACATCACTCCGTGACTCTGTGGTTCCAGACATAGCTTTGACCCCACGCCGTTGACCTGAGCTGGGCCTGACAGCTTCTCATGTCACATTCTGTCTTTGGTTTCTTTCGTCTTTCGTTTCAGGCTTGGGAGAGCGGGAGGCGAGCGAGAGGAGGGAGGGGTGTGTACGGTGTTCAAGGGAAACACTCTGTTCTGATTTTTCAAAATGTGGAAGGTCTTTGTTGTGCAAGAGAGCAGACAAATATTGTTTTTCCACCCCATCATGACATGATGTGCAAATTCAGCCACTTCAGCCGCTTTCTTGAATTAATTCTTACCTGAGACGTGAAGACTGTAGCGGCCTTTGCCCTCCCTTTGTAGAGAACATTGACAATATTACCTATGTCATAATAGCTGCCTATAAGTATGAGGCTTCTCTTTGAATAATACTAATTATTAATATATCTACTGTATATGCTTTAAGTCTGAATAATATGTCTCTAGTTCTACTGTATTTCTTTTCTTTCTTGGCTCTACTGTGAATGTAAGATGTACAACAAAGAAGAGTCACCATGGGTTCAGCCTGTCTGTTTGTCTTTCTGCTTGACGTCTTCTGCTCCTGACTCACATGAGGATATATTACTGAGTGGGCAACAAGCGCCAGTTGGCTGCAATTCAAACTACAATGTAAACGACAAATGCAAAGGACAGAGCAGTTGGCAAAGCAGAGCTCAAGTTGGTCTTTTCAGCAATGCTGAATAGCAATAACATAATGGAAAAATTCTATTCTAGTTTATTTTTTGTTGTTTATTCTTTATCAGCAGTAGAATAGCTCAAATAACATTTAAGCCAACGGTTAAATTAATCTGTTTCCAAGGTTCAGAAATAGTTTATGGAGTTATAGTTCATAAAAATGGTTCGTAATGGACTGTAGCAGGGATACAGCAAGGCTGATGGGTTGCATGTTACGGCTGATGGTGTGTATGGAGAGTTGTGTTACACTAGGAAGTGGTAGATGAACTGTAAACACACTGGCTGCTCACCTGGCAGGAGCCCGAGGTTGGCCAACACACAAACAGGCTTGTAACGACCCACTGATACCATGCCGCTGGCTGATGAGAGGCACGGGACAGAAAAACAATGCAGACACAGATGTCACACAACACGCGCGTGCACGCACAGAGCTGAAGCAACAGTGAGCTCCTGAGCAGGCCCAAGCCAAGGCCTCCCTCGCTGATCACAACACAGCTCTGTCAGATAAGCACCTTGCGCAATACAGAGATGCAAGTGTGCACGCTCTTTCACTTTATCCTTCCCATTCCTTTGAAAGCAGATGATTTCGAAATCATTAACAACAGCCATTGGGAGGGTGGGGGTAATAGATACTCACAAACACGCGCGCACACACACACACACACAGATAGGAATGTAAAGCACGTAAACACGACTTAACACACGTACTGTATGTTCGTGTTATTGTATGCAACAAATAATTTATTATTAGAGTCCACATCTACTACTAACCATGAATGTGACTGTACGTATGACTTGATATATAACCATACATCAAAATCAGTCTGTAGAGAACACACACACACACACACACACACACACACACACACACACAGCAGGTTTCTCACTTCCTTATTATTCTTTGCAAACTGTGATTTGTGCTGAGGGGGGATATCCAAGTGACGCCACTATCAGGAATTGGAAAGTAAATAAAAAGTCACTTTCTGCTTCATCATCATCATCAGGTGATCTACTGTAGCAGAGCACTCGGGCACAACATTGACACATACCAATACACGTACAGATTAACAGTAGCGTTCACTTATTTAAAGCACCGGCATCCCTTGATTTACGTTTGTAACTGTGATCCTGGAATGCGGAACAGATACTGTACAATAACTGTTATGTTGCCGCTCTTGACAACAGGTACACTGCCTACACTAATGGTGGTCCATAAATCAGGGAATTGGGAGGATGAGCGGTTGATGTATTCGTATGTTGGCAAGATATTCCGGAGCAGCTCGAGGTCTCCTATCATGGTAACTGCAAACACGTGACTGGAAGCACACATACAGCACTTCTGTAGTTACACATGAAAACATGGAATCTTGCTTAAACACACACATACAAAAAACCCAGAAGGAGAGGGGACGTCAGCAAGACCGAGGAGAGAGGAGGAGAGAGGGATTCTATATCTTTACCATTAGCACCCTCTCACCTAATGGTTTAAAATTAGATTTAGATTTTTGTAAAGGTCTATCATGTGGATCGTTTTTCTGACCATTGCACATGCACAGCACATATGCTGTTACATGAGGAAAGAGACACAATTCATTCACTCACACTCACACACACACACACACACAAAACCTTGTTTGCTGGTGTGAAATCCAGGGATTGTGGCAGGGTTCAGAGTTCTTAGAACACCAGCAACACACAGCGGGTCTGCCAGAGGAACCCCAGAGAGTGAGACACACACACACACACACACACATGCACAGAAACATACACACGCCATGGCAGCGCTGTCAGTGAGTCAGTGTGTGAGTCACACTCCGGCTATGCTGCCTCTCGATTTTATAACAGCCGCCAGCACGGCACTGTATTTAATATTCCAAACAACTGTACTGTAGGACTCTGTGGCACACATAGTAACATATGCATATACTGGACTGTATAGATTAACACACAACATTTTCTCTGGTCAAATACGCCTGCACAAATAAGATTGAGGCGTTAGATTCACACATATACAAACCACACACTGACTTTCACGCCTTTTCTCCTTCATTCACACACACACACACACACACACACACACACACACACACAC
>JAVQJL010096845.1:0-18942 GCA_036024295.1 Nannoperca obscura
GACATGGTTCCAGAAATCCATGTCCTTAGTCTGCTTGTCTATAGCAAACTGTTTGCGGGCTTTCTTGTGCATCATCTGTAGAAGAGGCTTCCTTCTGGGACGACAGCCATGCAGACCAATTTGATGCAGTGTGCGGCGTATGGTCTGAGCACTGACAGGCTGACCCCCCCACCCCTTCAACCTATGCAGCAATGTTGGCAGCACTCATACGTCTATTTTCCAAAGACAACCTCTGGATATGACGCTGAGCACGTCGACTCAACTTCTTTGGTTGACGATGGCGAGGCCTGTTGTGAGTGGAACCTGTCCTGTTAAACCGCTGTATGGTCTTGGCCACCGTGCTGCAGCTCAGTTTCAGGGTGTTGGCAATCTTCTTATAGCCTGGGCCATCTTTATGTAGAGCAACAATTTTATTTTTATGATCGTCAGAGAGTTCTTTGCCATGAGGTGCCATGTTGAACTTTCAGTGACCAGTATGAGAGAGTGCGAGAGAGATAACACCAGATTTAACGCACCTGCTCCCCATTCACACCTAAGACCTTGTAATACTAATGAGTCACATGACACCGGGGAGGAAAAATGGCTAATTGGGCCCAATCTGGACATTGTCACTTAGGGGTGTACTCACTTTTGTTGCCAGCAGTTTAGACATGAATTGCTGTGTGTTGAGCTATTTTGAGGGGACAGTAAATGTACAAGCTGTACACTGACTACTTTATATTGTATCAAATTGTAATTTCTTCAGTGCTGTCCCATGAAAAGATATAATTAAATATTTGCAAAAATGTGAGGGGTGTACTCACTTTTGTGAGATACTGTAATGATGTTAAAAATATGTAATGATGTAGTAGGCCTGAACCAGTCCAACAGGCACAAAAACACCATCGAAACATTGCAAGAATACTGCAGGGGCTAACACAAATTCTAAACAAATCCAAACATTCTACAATACATAAAAAGTACATACACGGAGATCCTTCAAACTCAACACAGGTCCATCTGAATACTTCGCCCCCTGCCACCATAAGATCAAACTGCAAATATGCAAGAAACATCACAGTGAGATGTCTAAAGCTTCACCAAGAGTTTGCTATCATGATATGTTATGCTAGCAACGGATGCTTTCTTTAAAGAGTAACTTAAAACCCCCTCTAAACCTTGTTTTTACTGGGAAGTGTACTCAAGGGTGTGTAAGGACAATGTGACATCACTGTTGGGTGTGGTTACAAGTTCAACAAAGCTCAAATCACACCTATCAGCTGGGTTTGGTTAGAGGTTAAACAGACTTGAAACCTTTATAGAGACACTGCTGTTCAGCCTGGTGTTAAGTTACTTTTTGAAATGTGTGATTGGCCAAATTTTGGGTTGGTAACAGCTCTGTTACAGCTATTTTATATAATGCAACTTAGGTGCTATTTGTGATTCTTTACTGACTGGAACAGATGAATGTGAGTAACAAAGAAACCCCATTCAGTCACCACAATTGGAACTGAGACAACTATGGCTATTGAAATGAACATTCTGATTCTGACTGAATACAACATGATGTGTTATTGTTGCCAAAGATAGGAGAAGTAGTAGCCTGGGGGGTACATCTTTGGAGTAGCAAGGACCCAGCCTGAGGGTCTGAACCCATACACTCAGGGCTAAAAAGTCTGTAATATGTTTTAGCTTAAGGGCACATCCAAGCATGTTTCAAAGGTGATCAATACATTCTTTTATAAGCCAACCAGGTGTCCAGAACAGAGGTAATCAGATTTTCTTCTGAGCATGTCAAAGTTGTAACATTTGAACAGTCTAGGGTTTAAGGATGGCAAATTAATATAAATGCTCTGTCTTCATTGTAAATAACCAGTTTTGTTCAGTATTTGTTACCAAAACCCACTGTGTCCCAAAACAAACCAAACGTAAATTAAAATGTTTTGACAGTTGTATTGTTTACAGTACTTTGTGGTGTTTTTCTTTTTTTTTTATACTAGGTCATTGCTGCCTTTTATGGCACATTACTGCCACCAAACTACTGCCATATAAAAATTGCAACCCCTGTGGATTGGATGTGTCCTTGTGCAGGCACTGGTAAAACATCATGCCATCATGTATCATGCGACCCACTCACCAAAACACAGCTCTACAGTGCTACTTGTGGTCAAAAGACTTCACACAGGTTACTTGAAGCTGCACTATTCAATATTTCCATAATAATGAGTGATCAAATTACTATCTGTAATGAAGGGGCTTGCTTATAGTGACACACCTAAAGAGAAATATCACCCAACTCTTTAGTTCTCCACAGCTTTACAGAGCAGCCAGCAAAGTTTTCTCTCAGTGTGTGCAATTTCAAACACTTACAGAGTCATTGTAAGTTTTCAGTTCATTGCTAACATAATATAATTTAAACAAAGTGAGGTGTGTGTAAGAAGATAGAGTTATGAGGCACACAGACCTAATCTACCTCTTCTCTGTTGTCTTATGTGTGCTGGAAAATCACAAGCTGGAGAGAGTACAATATGTACAGCAGTTTCAGTTTCAATTATTGATTATTAATGCCTGCAGTCTTACAGAAAGACATACACAATCAAAATGATCTCATGAATCTCACTTCTGTAGCTAGTGAGACATTAAAAGTTACAGTGATGTCATTAGTCTGAGATGAATGACAGTTATATGATTGGTTAAACATCTTCTTATGGAAAAGTGTGGGCTATTTTGGCTGGATTGTATGGGTGTCATCAATGTAGATCACCAAGTTTGGTTAATTATAAGCACGTCCCATAAATCCTCCCACAACTGCAGTCGAAATATCAAATTGATCACTGAGATTAACGTGACATTTTCACTTTTATGAAAAAATGATGGTGCTAAATCAGCATCTGACTTAATTAATTTCATTTTTAGATGCCTTGAAATTGTGTTTTATAACTAAGTCTTACACTTTGTTAAGCATCACACAAAAGAAACATTTGTGAATGTATAAAATACAACCTGAAAGACAAGGCCACTTTGGCAAGATATGATGTCAACACAGGGCATTATTTTCTCTTCTTCTTTTTGAATTAGGTGCAAAGTATGGTTGGTTTTGAATATTTTAATTGATGACTTAAGTAAAAATGAATTCTCCTTCACCTTTCTGTCAATTAAAATCCACTTAGTTTAGTACACTGTGAATATAAATTATCAGATCATGTTACAACTACTCTCTTTCAAAACCAAATGAATCATAACAAGAAAAGATATGTCAAAATGGGTGTTAGACCCAGCATTCAGCTAAAATGATCCTACTCCAAGGTTGTTAAACCTGAGTTCCTCCTCGTGAGGCTATTCAACATAATACTGTAATTGGAAAAACAGATTAACTTGCACATCCTGACACCTTATAGTGCAGAGGGGTAGAAATATAAAGACAGCATCTAAATGTTTCACACAGACTATGGACAGATGTCCTTCTCGTGTGGACCAGAGGATCACTAAATGAATGACTTGCACCATGCATTATATTACTGTATGTGTATAAAGTTAGCATCATTGTTTCCACATAATAAAAGCCAGAATCATACTGATGGCTAATTCATTGTGACAACTGGTACAAAATTCTGACATCCAAGGGATAAAACTGATACAAACATCATATTGTTGGAGTCAATGATTAAATGTTAAACAGCACCTCCATAGAGATCCTGAAACTCTTAAGTAACCAGCCACTGTCTTTGTTACCTACTGAAAATACTCAAAACATTGTTTAATAAAGCAAAACTATGAATGCATTTTATTTTTCAACATACACTCATCATCACACCATCTTAACCACACTGCCACAGCTTAGCTGTCACACAGAGAGATGCAATGAATGGCTGTGTTGCACAACCTCATGTATGTAAATGCACGTGATTGGACAAGAAAGCTCAGTCTCAGTCGGATAAAATAGCTCTAGATTCTACTCTGGACTGGCTTTCATTAAAAAAATAATTACAACAAACAAACAAATTGTGACGTAAGAGTAGCAAGTCTCTTTGTGAGTCCACTGACTTGCGCTCATAATGTGCATTATGGGCAAAAGGTTAAATGAATGATAAAGAAGCATAATTAACAGTTCATTTGTCATGATATTCAATATATCATGAGCAGAATCAGTATAAACATAAATATTGCATCCCTCATCGTGCACAAAGGAATGCTTGAGTCTGTAAATTAACATGTCTGTATTTGGAAGAACCCATAGTCTACTTGTCAGGATTATTTAATTGAACCTGGGTAAACTAAACACGGTTCAGAATAGTTCAAGTTGATTAACAACACATTCATCATGTTCAATCAATTACCCCTCTTCCCTCCTGCGACAAATTGTGGCATCACTGTAAAGGTAGCTGTCAAACAGAGGCCAACTATTTAGCCAGCCACCTCGACTTTGGAGCCCTTTCCTTGTAGGTTACATTAAACATCAATGGGGTCTTTATGCCATAAGCCACATATATATGCATTATGTTTTCTATTCAGTCTCTCCTTCCTTTACAAATTCCCAAAATCTTAAAACATAGAGAAAGCCATGATTCAAATAGGAATTTGAACACAGAATATGAATAAGAATTATTTTTGCTATTATATTCATTATTCTCATCATTTCATAGGTAGTAGGCCCCTGAACTCATGCAGTTATGTGTAGCCTATCTGTATCTATGGGGTTTAGTTTGCTTTACAGACCGTCCATTATACTGTGCCACACCTCTCCATTTCTGCCTCTGTATTTGGATCACCTGTTTTTTCATACTGTACACAGTATAAGCACTATACCAACCCTAATCATTTGTCTTTGTCTTTAAATATACTTTACATCTTGGATGGTATAAACGTTTGAGAGGTAATAACCCGATACAGCTCAGTATTCTGTTTTAATACAGAATGTGACTTTTTACACATTATGATACTCATTCAGCATCAAGGTTTACAGTGATTACATTAATGGTAATACTTTTATGACTGTAAGATTTAAAAATGTGGAAAAAATATGTCTCTTAAAATTACTTTAACACTGCAACGTTTGCATCATCCTGTTTGTGAACATAAATTTATTTATGTATGTTTAGCTGTCACACCACAGGTCATTGTTAAATACTTTAATATTTTAACATAAACAAATACTTAGTATGCAAAAGCATGAGTACATTACTGCTTAACACAATGGGTTACTCTAAAAAGGAGTAGAACCATACTGTCACATAGGGTGACTCAGGGCCTTATCACTGGATAAGAGATACTACCTGAGCTGTAAAATGGCTTGCCTACCTTAAGGTAAGATGTGTTATAAGCACAAGAGTAGCTTTTCTTTGCTGAGTGTTTTGAAGGATGGGCCATATCTATGAAGCTGGATTGACTTCACTTAGACAAACGGCTTTACACAAAGTCATAAGAATTGGCATCTTGGGAAAGCATTTGCGCAAACTGCATTCAACACAAAACCCCTCATCTAATCAATGGAGGAAAATCTCAGTGAAGTTGAACAGCTCAACCTAGCCTTGGATGGAAGATTGAACGAGCTACAGTTGGACACTTTACGACATGTGGAAGCCCTGGGAAAACGGTATCATCCCACTATTTGTACCTATAAATATGAGTTCAAGGACTTTACTCAAACAATGAAAATTGTAACTCGTAAATTGAAGAGGACTCACATGGTTCTGAGATTTTCTTTTTACCATCAAAGTGAGAACAAAACTAATTGCATGATTCCAAAAGTGCATTGAATACTTAGTGTTTGTCATGTTTTTTCATCTCTGGTTGCCAAGAGTGGATGATAAAATGAAATGGCATTCTAATTGCATTTTGGTGTTTTGAATAACATTGACTCTACAGTCTTTACAACATTTTGAAGTTATGTTGGTCTCACAACTGGTTGTTCTAAATCCACTCAAACCAGATTTTAGCCGGATTGCTATCTTAAATCTACTCCATCAATTCATCAAGCACATGTTATAGACCCCATCCAATTTTTTGAATGCTACATTCATTCTACTTCCAAAATGTTTTTTTTCAACAGCTACTATTTTGCACTGAAATAATGAGAAGCAACCATAGGATCTATTATGTTATATTCAAAAAGACAGTTTGGAAATATCTAAATATAACAAATCAAACCTTTTTCATTATACTTCTTTTTTCAAATCCATCAAAAACAAAGCTATGAATTATTGCCAGAGACAATGATTTCAAGCCCTAATAGCTGCCACATCTAGGATCAAAACACTTATTTTAGTGAACTTTTCAAAGTTGAGTGGTTCAGAACTGCGGCAGGTGTCAAAATGATACTGCAGTGAACCTTAATCAAAGGTAAAAAGTAGGAAATGTCTGCCGGAGCCTGCAGACATCAGTCATTGACAACGCACAATCAAACTTACAAATGTCTGCCACAATGCAAAGGCACAGGCACACATGCACACATATAGTATGTACAAACACTATGCACATACTCAAACTTACCCCCAAATTAATTCATGATTAAAAGTTCCTTAGTACGTAAAATGGCTCCTAAGTTCCTGGAAAGGTTGCTACAATGAAAAGGGCCGTTAGAGAACCTCTGGATAAGTCAGCTTTTTGTGTAATAAATTGGGTTATTGTTAGCTGTTGGATCAGTGCTCCATTAATATGTTCGCCCCTGGTATCATTTCTGTGTGCCAGCAAGTATTAGCATCCAGCTATTATTGCATTTACTCTGCCTTGCAAGTGGCATTTCTACTGCTTGCAGTTCCATGCGTGTTTTGCAGATTAAGAAAATAATCTAATCAGAATACAATCTGCAAGGATTTATCTGTTTGGACGGCTCAAGGTTAGAACTGTAATAGTGAGACTATTCAAGGGTGGTAAGAGGAAAATTACATTTTAGAAGTTCAACCCCCTCCCCTGAGAATGGTATTTGAACCAAACACACTCAAAGAGATTACTTCAAAGACAGTATTCCTCCAGGAAAAAACAGCATTAACATATTGGAAACAATAACCCCTCCTCTATTTGAGTAAACCAAAACAATGTGCAACCATACAAAGACCCCATTGTCATGGAAATAATTCAGGGAAATAAAGGTGTTGCCATTATCACATACTAGTATGAGATAGAAATTAATGAATGGGGGGTTACTAATCACCTGGTCTGTCAATATATTTGATCCAGCATACATGTTCTTTGTCTTGGCATTTGACTTCTGCACACTGCAATTTCTATTTAATAATGGAACTTTAAAACGGCAGTGGATTCTCTTTAACATACTTTAAAGACCTGATGGCATAGCTTATAGTACTGTTTCAAAACAAAACCAATTTCTTTCTTGAAATATACCACTGACGCTGAAAGGGTGCCTACATTATATTCAAGGATTACCAAGTAGAGGATATTCACTAAATTTCAATACCAAACTAGGTCATGACAACATACACTAGGATTAGGAAAATCCATATGAAATACAATACAAATAATCATCTTTATTGTAAGGTATTTATACTTCCAATTTAGTGTACAATCAAAAAAAAGGGGGGGGGGGCTGCAAGTAAAAAACAATTGGTTTGGTTTACAGGC
The DNA here is from genome assembly GCA_036024295.1 of Nannoperca obscura. Classification (NCBI taxonomy): domain Eukaryota; kingdom Metazoa; phylum Chordata; class Actinopteri; order Centrarchiformes; family Percichthyidae; genus Nannoperca; species Nannoperca obscura. The sequence goes on from JAVQJL010096845.1 coordinate 7,558, forward strand.
TTAGGAGACCATCATATAACAGCATTTCTCAGCGCTTCGAGCATCCTTGTTATCTTGTGACCTGAAATCTTTGGTATATTTGTGTAAAATATTGTCAATATTATGAAATTTGTAGTAAAGTAGTTACATTGTATTTCTAATTTCACTTCCAGAAAGCAATTAAAATGCATCAACCGCTGAGTTGGTCAGTCATTAACTTGATATCATTGTTTTAGTTGAAGAAAACAAATAAATACATTAACAATTTTGTGAATGATAACTATTTCCACCCACACAAGCACATAACCTCGAGGACAAAAATTGGTCATGAATCAAAATCCCTGATGTATAATCCTTCAAATAAAAATCTACTTCAAAGTCTTATTTCATCCATCCAAGACTTATAAGCTCATGCCTGCACTACTACAGTCAGGCCCCTCAGGTACTAGTTTTAGGGTCAATGTGCTGATAAAACCAGCTAATGATGCCTTCAAAGACCACTAGGTCTATGGAGGCTGACCACAGGAGATTCAACTTTTTATTTCTATATTTATAAATATATATGAGTCCATTTATTTATTAATTTAACTCCTCACACCTTAGCTTAATTCTTTACCCTTTTCATTTAATATTCATCACTGAACTCTTTAAATTGTGAGCTGATTTTGTTTGGCAATTCTCAGGAGCCTCTGGTCGGCCAAGGATTACTGACAGTTGTGAGCTTGTTTGTGTATGTGGATGCATGTATTAATGTGAATGTGTATATAGGAATATACTCTGAATAAATAGATGTGATTAGGTGTTGAAATGGCATTCTGCACAAAAAAAAAACAAGATTAATCTAATTCCTTTTTATATCCTCAAATATATTCCTGCCCCTCAGGTAAACCACTGATCAAAGTCAGCGCTGCTCTGTGACTCCATTTGTTAAAAGCAGCCTATGTTAAACATCCTGCCTGTTCTATATTTTTTGAGCTATAATCTAACAATATGCAAGTCCAGGGAATTCCTGACATTTTCTATCAATGCATGCCATAATCTCTGCTGTATAGGGACAAATAATCAAATACTCCCTCAGATGTTATTCAGGGTCGTATTTGGGAATTCAAATTAACTGTTTTTACAAACTAATTTCTAGTTACTAGGATATTATTAAAAAAGTATAATGACTTTCAACCAATACTTTTTGTTTGAAGGAAAAAAATATAAAGCTTGCAATGGACTGAAGTGGAAAGCATGATAAGTTAGCTTTTTCTTACCTTTTTGTATGATTTTGATTTGTCAGATGTCATCCTCATCAACTCAAACTTTAACCCTTCTTCTAATGCTACATTGTGCAAAATCTAGAAAAGAAGAGATTGACTTTGGAAACTGGGGAAAATAAGTTTGCATAAAATCCTAAATAGTTTGAAATACTAAAGAATCGCATCTGTTCATTCATTTTAAATATGCTTGGAAGCACCAGGTGCATGAAGAGCCCCATTAACTGTGTGACTTAATTTCTATGTGTTTCAGGATGCAGTACAGCTGACATTGGCTAAAAGATGCATTTAGCCAAGAGTTACTGTACACTTCACCGGGGCTTAATGTGAAATTGGTAAACTGAATGCCATATCTCTAGTTTCACAGCTTCTTCCTTTATTATAAGACAGCAAGAGAAGAGTGCAATTTTCTGCCATACAAAAGGGTTGGTGATGTAAATAGAGGAAATAATGGATTAAATATAGGAATTTAGTATTCGGTAGAGTTGTTAGCTACCAAGCATACGGCTTACGCAATACAAATGAATAAAATATATACATGTGCTCAATCACAAGTCTCATATTGCAGCTTGATTGTGCTGTGTAATAGCTAATACAACACAAGGCTAAATTTCACCAATTATTTTGCTAACTTGTCGCATTTTACTGCTTAAAATATTTTATCTCATGGTGAGAAATGCTACAGTATAATAGCAATTATACTGTAAAAACTTTTACAACTCTTGGAGATAGGGCTTTGTAACTCACAGCATGTATTTACTATAAAATGGTGAAAGTTAATGTGTTGGAATGCAATACTTGTAGCAATACTATCTGTATAACAAATGATTAAAAAAATGTTACTCTCTTAAACATACAACTCATTCACAGTTGGGATACACTGAGTATTTGTTGGGTGAAATACTCAGTATGAAGGTGAAATATCTGAAAATCCTCCAAAACACTCTGGACATCTTCTAACATGTCAACTGCACGGCTGGCTTCATGTGGGTATGTTGTTGTACATATCAAGAAATTTTGTTAGTAGCCAAACTTGAACTGCATGGGATCTCAGAACTGGGCAACATATCAAAAGCTGCCACAGCATCTGATGCCTACGAGGCTGAATTTTGTCACTGGGAAGTTTTTGATGATGATGCCAATAATAAAGATAAGATGAATTGCCACTGCAAATATAACATACTATAATATAAAGTTTACATATATATATATTCTTATGTCAAATACCATAATAATATTATTATTATTATTATTGTGTTTTGAATTATAGATTATCTTACTATATAAACATTTTATTTCTACATTGAATATAGTATATCAACACAAGCAATTCTTGCACATTGCTACAGCCTTTTAAGAAATTATAATTTAATGATTTGACTTTTAAATTTTTCAGATAAGATGTGGGATTAGATGCTTCTTTAAGGGTTTAGAAAACTCACCAACCTCTAAGGCCCATAATGCCCTTTCAAAATCAAGTGAAAAATCTCAAAAATACATTATAAATAAGATAAAAACAAGTCTGTCTTCCTTAGTTCCTGAAAAGCTGACATTTTGGAGACTCATGTTTTTCACCAAGAGGTGATACTGTATGTGCAAGATGACGGTGTGTCTCTCCACATTCACATCACAAAATAAATAAATAAATAAAAACGTTGGTTGTTTGGTTGTCAATGTCACAACATATTGGGTTAGAGTGAACAAATTCAAACACCAAAGAAGAAAAAGTAGTGCTGCAGCAGTGCGAAAGGGATGTTCCTCCAATTCTGCTATTTCACAATGGATGCTTTTTTATGCTTACTTTATTTGTTTTTGATGATGATTTCCCATGATAAATTGTACATACTGTATTTCCCAAGGTGCACAGCATGTGGCTGTTGCAGAGTGACAGGGAGTTTAAAGCTGCTAATGTGGCTGACAACGGAAAATCATTTAAGCATTTGAGGGGATTACTGTTTGGCCCCTGAGAAGAGGTAATGTGGCTAGAAGAGATTTACTGATCACAGTTGGAGAAAACGTTCACTAAAAGAGATTGTGTTTTCTGTTTTATAAACATAATAGATCTTTGTGCTTATGTTTATCCATCTATCTAGCCTGTAGAGAGAGAAAGTTATGACATCACTTATACGACTTTTGGATGTGTAGTCGTTCAGCCTTTTTACAGTATTTTACAGTTACAGTAACTTTCTTGACTTGCAAAATAATCTTTTTAATTGACAAACATTATATGTGTAATTCATGGCACTATTCAAACGGGTTTAAAACATGTTTTGTCTCTCGCTGTTGACTGCTGCACATATCTTTTATGAAATAAGGTCCCGTGGGGGACAATGGAAGAGGAGGGATTTCGTCTCTTAATATTGACCTTAAGTGGGATCAGCGTCGGTCATCCACATTAATACAGTTTTCTGGTATGCTTAGTAATTTCCAGCAGTAAGTTACTGTGATAAAACGTCTGCTGATACTTTGCAACTTGCATGTGATTCACAATAATTACGTTTTAACATAAAGGCAGTGGTAGGTCTTCACTGTGAAACTGAAAGTGTTGACAATGACTTCGGTTAGCCAACATTACCAAAACATCACTCTGTAATGCTTGTAACTCTAGATATTCATTTCTGCACTCTCTGTCGAGAGGTTATTTTGCATGGATTAACATTAATACATTTGTGATCTTCCTTTAAAAGGCTCACAGTATACACATATCTTAATCAGTTACACATAGAGAAGTAATTAGGAAATAAAAGATACCCAAACTCAGTGCATCCCTACTGTAAACTATCTAAAAGCATGATAATACTTGTATCACAATTGTGAAAAATAAGTCACCATGGCCTTTATATCTTACTGTAACTATATACAGTGCTTGATGTAATATATTTCTTCTTCACACTGTTATTTCTCTACTAGGCATTTTGTTGTGACAACAGCAACAAACTGTCATCCGTGCAGTTAGATAGTTAAAAAAACTATGAGTAAAGGTGGAAAATTAGGTTGAACACACAAATTTCCCAAGAGAGTATCCTCCGATTCTCCATTTCTTGTTTCCAAAGCTCCAATTAACAGCTTTGGTACCAATTAGTAAAATCAAGCCTTCCCTGACAGAAAACCCATGGGGTTATATGTGTCAAGAACCAGTGCTTGAGCTGAGAAAAAAAAAAAAAGTTAGCAACATAAGGGTGGATCGCAGTTGTGAGTAATTGGGGCAATGAGGTTAAATGTCTTTGTTCTATGCATTTTATTCCCTGTTGTGTGTTATTTTACACACTCAACTTTGTACATCAAGTGGAATTATATATATTATATATATATATATATGAATAATTTCCAAATTAATATCATCCAATGTTTTCTTGACACTTTGACAATAGATCTCCTATGCACATATATGATTTGAAATGCATACCTGACTCTTTTCTATAAAAAAAAAACATTAATATGTGCAGTGGTTTCCCTGTCTCGTGCATTGTATTCCACACTCTCTTCTAGATTCATCTCCTCTTAAGCATCCTCTTAGGATAATGAGGTGTATAGCTCTAGATATGGCAGGAGTATCAATCTGAACTGCACAGACAACCTACAGGCCTTGCCCAAAGCCAACATGTTTATTAGAATGCCAGGGATAACAAATGACTTAACATGCATCCCTCTTTAATAACACTGTACACCTACAAGATAACAATAACAGAGATGCCACAGTGAGTGCTCCTTAATTCAATTAAAAAAGCATGGACGATGAGCGTGCCATGTAAAAAGAAGTCCTTGAGGCTGTGATAAACTTCATAGCTGAACATTTCTGTGAGAGATGCCAGATGGACATTTTAGATGAATCTTGTGCTTAAAGGGGAGTCTAATTCAGAACCCTTGTAGTTTCGTTTCAGTAAACTCCTTCTACAGGACTATTGTAAATAATGCATTAGTACGTAGTTTGTACCTATGCTTAACAGTTCATGTAGAAAATGTATAGCAAAGGTATAACTAAGAGTCTTTAATGGCTTGGTCCGTTCTCTCCTTGGTATGTAGTGTAGATGGCTTCCTATGAAATGCACTACAATCTTTCATAGGGCTTGGTTTGACATGTTTCTTTGCTATAAATGGATTATGTACTTGGATCTATTTGAGAACATTATTTTTTTTTATTTGTAGTGTTTTTTTAAGCATACTTCTATCAATTATGGATAAATAGTAGTACTGCACATAATACTTAATCATTATTCTTTGGAGTTTCCTTGGAAAAATAAGTTATTGTGTTCTCACACAGACTAATACATCCATATTTGAGCTGTTTCTATTCATAAATGGACTCTGTGATGTGAACATGTATTAGTACACAAGTGTAGTGAGAACCATAACTATAGAATAAAAACAACTCCAATGCCTTAGTTTGTTACTGAATTAATATAAACACAAGATTATACAGTTAAAATAAAAACAGTGACAGTTGGTAGAAGAAAAACTACAAACCACTGCTTCGTAGTGACATGCTTTGTATGACCACCCATCCACCCTGACCTACTCTCAGCCTATGGTGTAAGATAATCACACTACCTTACTTTGCAACTAAATGTAAACAACATGTTTGAATCTGTTTGAACAATTGCACAATTGATAAATGCTGCTGTTTCCAAGTGAAGGCAGCTTATTCTTTAAAATTGGAGACAATGACCCCAAACATCACATGAAATGGGTTTTGCCTTTTAGTAATAACTTAAATAATAATTTATAAACTAAATCCATCCTCCAGTGTTGGCTGCACTAAAGTGAGAGTGTGTACACTGCAAAGCAAATGAGGAGAGTCTTCTGGCAAGGAGCTGTGGAGAGCGGGTGACATGGAGCATGACTTCCTATTTTCTGCCATACAAAAGGGTTGGTGATGTAAATAGAGGAAATAATGGATTAAATATAGGAATTTAGTATTCGGTAGAGTTGTTAGCTACCAAGCATACGGCTTACGCTGCACAAGTTCAGTAAAATGTTATGATTTGGTTCCTGCTGCTACATGTTCTTTGTTCATGTGTCCGTGTCTACGGATGGATGGACTGGATTTTGACGAAATCTGAAAAAAAGTATGTGTCTCACTACTTCAACACTTCCCTACTGTAAATGACCCAAAGAAGATGCCTAACAGCTCTATAAGACAAACAGGGTAGCATGTTGGTTATAACCAAGAAGTACAGAAGCACTGATTGTACTCAAACACAACAGCTGTTTCTCACAGCTTGTTTCAAGACAAATGAACTACTGACACTTGCCAGTTGCAAATAGGCTACATATTCCTGAATGAATTGGCAGAGACACAGAGGGTAAAACAAGTCTGGAACTGTTATGAGGTAAAGGTCACTGATAATTAGGACACTAATTAATATGTGACCCTGCTGTCTGGCTGACCGGCTGTCTACCTGCACCATGTTAATCATTTTTAATGTATACAGAGTATTCTCTCTCTTTCGCTCTCTCTGTCTCTATGTAATACACATGCACACATCCATATAAGGGCAGTAGGGAGAACAGAGAGTTATACAATATTGGAGCTACTGGCACCAATGGAAGATTTTTTACATTATATATAGAGCAAACAAAGACATTAGGCAATTTCTGGATTTCTTTCCACATACATACACTCCTATGGCCACCTTACTCGCTCCATGTTGTATTCAGAGAAACGTATCCCTATCCAAAAACCTGGCCCTCTCACTAATGTTCCTCCTTGTCTGAGACAAAGGGTTTTTAAGACTGGAGGATTTGGCAGGCTCTACCACTTGCAGGCAATATTTCAACCCATCCATCTAGCTAGGATAATAGAGTGTCCTTGCCTTTCAACGCCTGGAGGAATGACCAGTTATCACAAGCCACCAGCTCCGTTGTTAATAAAAAAAAGGGAATGGGAGGATTGAGTTGAGGAGGAGGATAAAAAGAAAGGGGGATGGAGAGAAGGGTAGAGGAGAAATGGGTGCATGTTATTTTGACAGACGCCTCGCGAAGGTGAAGTTGATCACGGTCAGCAGCCAGTTACCGAGCTGGCAGGAGTTCTCTTTTAACATCTTAGCTTTGGTTTCTCTGAAGATAAATTTAGCCCCATCCCCTTCTCTTCTCAGACCATGGAAAGGGGAGGAGAAGTGAGGAGAGGGGAGATGAGAAGAATTGGAGTGGAGAGGTGGGGCACGCAGTGTTAGGCTGATGTAGCTAATGGCCAAACTGACCTTCAGAGAAAGTCGAACAGCAAGAAGAGTAAGTAGTGTGTCATACAAGGCACTGCAGCTTAATCCAGGTCGTTGCCATTACTCCTTACTTCACTGCTGCCTTGTGGTAGCTAGGTTTCCACTTTGAGGAGAGGAGATATACTTAAGTATAAATATGTTTAATGTTGTAGTTGTTTAAGTGCCATCAATTTAAAGTATACCATTTTAATTTTATATGTAAGGCTTTGAGTATGATCAAAGACATTTTTCAAAGTCATTTCTTATTATGCTGATGTATGTTCAAGTGTACATTTTTGGGGATTTAATTAATTATTTAATGCTATAAAAGGGGGTGTGACATCATGATCATTGCTATTTGTTCAGGCGGGTGTATGGGTGGGAACTCAATACTGCTAAGATGGCAGTGTCAAAGATATTTTGGCTTAATTTTTGCACAGTGGGAGGTGCCGTCCACCTTTAGTCTATTGTCTGAACATTTTTGTAGGATTTAATTTCATTCAATACATTATCTGCTGTCCTTTTGTCTGCTAGTGACACAAACACAAAGCCCCTGAACAGTCCAAGCTCAGGCTACAATGAAGTTCACACCAAGTGTTAGTGGTAAAAGCAGTGTATGAAAAATGTTTACGTTTTTCCAACTTGGGCAGATGATGACACTTGCAAAGTGCAAGCTTTCATGGATAAAACACTGTAGATCTTTTTACAGTAACCACCAAAATACATAAATCTGTCACAAGCAAGATTGTGTATGACTTGTGGATTCATTGATTGTTCAGTGTGTGTTATACAACGGGAATCAACCATTAAATATAAAAAGCAGTATAGATGATGAGGGGTAGGAGAACAGGAGTATTACAAGCAATGAAAAGGAAAGTGTGTATGTTTTATGTGTGTAATTTGCATTGCTGAAAAAAAGAAAAGACAATTAAAAATACTACCTACTTTTGAAACAGCTTGTATAATTTAGTAATTGCTGAATGTAAACAAATTAAGTTTTCCCAGGGCAAAACGTCTTGGCACAATTTCAATTAGTTTCACTAGTCAGTGCCTTACCATAAGTAAGTAGTGTTTCTCTTTATGAACACAGCATCAGTGCTCAAGAAGCAGAAAGGTTGACTAAAACATAGATCTTTGTGCTTCTCTCTGGTTTTATCACATTTTTCCACTCTGCAGTCTATGGAGCCTTTTTCTGCTGTGCCTGATTGAGACGTAGTCTCAGGCAAACACTCACAATGACAACTGCACATCTTTTGGGATCATTGATGAATCTCTCCTTAAAGTTTTCCTGTCAACAGATTCTGGACAAAATGCAACAGTTTTCAAATCGGAACAAAAGAGCTTTGTTGCAGATAATAACATTTCTGTACAAAGGCTACTGTGGTCTACAAAGGTGATTTATTTTACTTGATTCACAGAAAACTATTTAAATTGTTAACAGAGGCATGCTGCATACTGTGCTGCAAGGCATTATTCAGAATAAGGGCTCTGGGAGAGTTCTTGGTATTAGAAAAAAGAAATTCAAAAGAAAAATTTTCTGAAACCTCCATATTACTAAATACAGAAATAGCAGGTGACTTTAAATACTTTAAATGTCTTCCATTTCTTTGAGAGTCATTTAATTTTAGAGATCAAATGTTTTAGATTTGCTTGTTGCAACTATAACAGTGCAAGATAAAACATATGACATTTGATGAAATGATCCAACTACTAGTACCATAAAAATATTTCAAAAAGCACCAATAGCAAGGAAACAAACTGTATGACTAATACAGGCACCCTGTTGGCCATTCAGTAGTAAGATGTATCATACATTTGGTGCCAAAATTAGATGAGTGATGTAGCAAATATGGCCTTTTACCATTTGAAACTTTGACCTTTAATTATGTTAAACACTTGAAAACAGTTCCATAATGCATAAGCTGTTGTGGTTTCAAACTGACACTTTCATACTGATATGTGAGGTATCACATTTTAGTAAAAAAAAAAAAAGTATTCACTCCTTTAATGATTGCGCTTTCGTTGGGCTAAACTTTTAAAACAACAGTTTTAAAAAATCTGAAAATTGACCCTAGAAGAAGAATCCAGAGAATTGTAGCTCATTCACTGCTGTGTTGTTTACAAATTGTATTTTAGGCAGCACTATGTGGTATTGCTGTATTACTGGGTATTGTATTTTCAAAGTCTCCCCTCTTGTCTCAGCTCATATACCCAAATATGATTTAGCATTCCATCACAGTCTGTTTCAAAGGTTTAAATACTGTCAACATTAATAGCTGCAAGTGTCTGTACCATTTTGCTAATGTGATTTTATCCACTGAGTCAATAAGCACATTTTAGAAAGTAATGCATTTACCCTATGTGTAAAGCACGTGAATGTATTTGTCATTGCCTCATCTTCATCCTCCACAGTGACACCTGCAAGGATTGTTTTTGACAAAATGCCTAAGGTCACCTTCGTATGGTAAAAGCTAGCAATACAGCATGCTTACAGTGCAAAATTGTGAAACTCGGTCACTTGTTACTCATGACAATTTTTTTACACTGAAAAGATTCCGCTAAATTAATATCTTCCTAAGTTATAATGTAATTTGTTTTGTGATTTTGTGAATTAAAAAATGCATCACAGTTAATATTAGTGGCATACAGAAAATCATGTTGATTGTTTTGGATTCCTCCTACGCCAATATTTGAATACATATGGAAAAGCCAGTGTTCCAGACACAGACGGTCTGGAGACCGCAGAATGAAAAACTCCATGTCAGTTGGACATATGTAGTCTATGAGGTGACTTGTCCAGTTTCGTCATGTATTTATCCTGCCACAAAACAACTACTGGATGCAATTTGTTATGTGTTGTGTCTAGTTTACATGATAAACTTAAGCCATTCCATTACTATCCACATGAGTTTTTAAAAAGATTCAACGGTGAATGAAGGGAAGGTGTCTGTGTGTCCAAGGACTGCTCAAACGTCAAAGATTCACCAAACATGGGAGGAAATAATTTCAGCCAGCTGTGCTTTTTCACGTTGGCTCTTGCCACCTCCAATCATACAACAACTCCCTGATGCACCCCGAATGACAGAGGAAAGGAAATTATTGAACACCAATACAATAAAGCTGTCTGGTAACTTAATAGGGCTGCTGAGTAGGGGCACTGTGGCCATCTTGCTTTGAGGCGATAATGAGAGTCATCATTCCCTCTTGGGCTGGAAGAAAGGAGCCTCCTCTGTGGTGATGGTGTGTGTGTGTGTGTGTGTGTGTGTGTGTGTGTGTGTGTGTCAGTCCGGCGAGGCCCAATAAGCAAACAGCACCATGCTTTAACAAAGCCAGAGAGACCTCCCATTGAATACAGCTCGGGAGAGATCTCAGAGAAATTCTGTTCATTAAATCGGGCTAAAGTCCAAATATTGACTTTGTAAGCTTTAGAGAGACACAAAAAACTAACTGTTCCATATATCATATTACACGTGCCTAACCATTTATATGTTAGGAGAATATGTCTCAGATTAATGACATAAAGAAATCTAACAGCAAAGATAAAAGTAACATTTGTTAATGGAACTTCACACAAATTCAAAGAGAAGCTGCAATGATGTATTTGTACAAGCAACTAGATGCTCAATTACCACTGGACTGGTACTTGTAAGCATCATTAATCCTTGAGAGATTAAACTAAAGGCTATCTTCCTGTTTATTTAAATCACCAGTGGTTTTAATTTGATGAAATCACACAAATTCAGGAACAATGTCTTCAAACAGCTTCACAGACATTAAAGGAGATCCTAAGGGATACCATCTAAGATATTTACATGTTGAGCTACTGCATGTGTAGTTCTTCAATAAGCATTCTGAAGTACTGCATTAAACTGGAGAGAGAGAGAGAGAGAGAGAGAGAGAGAGAGAGAGAGAGAGAGAGAGAGAGAGAGAGAGAGAGAGAGAGAGAG